>CAUYQG010029575.1:0-40366 GCA_963574415.1 Tarsius wallacei
TCTCCCACCCACCCAGGGCTGAGACTGGGAGCATTTCCCACTCTCTAGGCCCGTCAGGGAAGGAGGTTTTCTGCAGGGGTGTCCAGAGTGTCCTTTCTCAGCCTTTTCTGACTTGTTCACTCTGTGTCTAGGTCCCTCTGAGAGGCTGAAGACCGGGTGGAAGGGTGGGCATCAACATCCATAAAGGCTCGGGGTCAGCCTGAGGTCACATGCACAATGCTAAAGCACCAGAACTCAGCGTCACCCTCCCAAATGCCCCCTCCGCCCCTACTCCCCCCCAAAAGAAGAATTGCCCTGCAATATTTGGGATATATACTAATAATTATTCATTATTTATCTAAAATTTGTCATGAATTTTTATTTGCTGACACTAGCAACACTACCCCAAGGGAACTCCACTCAATTCTATCTGGAGGACCAAAGGCCAAGGTCTGTGTGGGCCACCTCCAAGATGGCCCCAGTGATCCTGCTTCCTGGTACTCACATCCTTGTGCAGTCCCCTCCACACTCTACCAGGGCGGGTCTGTGTAACCAATAGAACGAGGCAGATGTGATGGCACATCACTTCCCCAATTAGGTTGTAAGAGACATTGTGGCTACTTTCTCACTCGCTTGCTCTCACATCAGTCAGATCTCGCTTTGAGGAAGCCAGCTGGCATGTTGAGGAGCCTTATGGAGAGGACCACATGGCAAGAATCTGAGGCCTGACAACAGCCACGTGGGTGAACTTGGAAGTGGATCCTCCAGCCCCAGTAGCGCCATCAGATGAGATTACAGCCCTGTAGACATCATGTCTGCAGCCCTATGAAAGACCCTGAGTCAGAACCACCCAGCTAAGCTGCACTTTGATTTCTGATCCTCTGAAACTGTGTGAGATAATAAATGTTTGTTGTTTTAAGTAACAAAGTTTTGGAGTAACCTGTTACACCAGCAGTGTGACCTTGGGTGAGCCACTCCTCATTTCTTAGCTTCAGTATTCTCATTTGCAAAATGTGTGCATAGGCCGGGCACAGTGGCTCACGCCTGTAATCCTAGCACTTTGGGAAGTAGAGGTGAGAGGACTGCTTGAGCCCAGGGGTTCGAGACCAGCCTGGGCAACTTGGCAAGACCTCGTTTCTCTAACAAGTCAAAAAATTAGCTGGGCATGCCTGTGGTTCCAGCTACTTGGAAGGCTGAGGTGGAAGGATCACCTGAGTCCAGCAGGTTGAGGCCACAGTGGCCATGATCATACCACTGTAGTCCAGTCTGGATGAAGAGTGAGACTCCGACTTAAAAAAAAAATGTGTGTGTATAAGTCCTACTCATGGGGTGTTGTGAAAATGGACTTACTAGTAGAGGTAAAGGTATTTACATGTGACCTGCAAATTTAAAGGGTGTTTATTTGACCCATTCCTCCTTTGTGAACCCGAGTCTCAGAAAACGGGTCTTTGGGATCCCCTACAAAGAGGCTCATATCCAGGATTCCTGCATACAAGACTGGCATGATGATTCAGAAAGGATTAGAACAAGGCCACAAGGGCCCAATTATTCAACTCCTTGATTCACAGCTCAGCCTCTCAGGGGGAATTGATGACCCCATTAGCTCAGATATACAGAAGGTGACATTTTTAATCTTTAGCTGTAACTGAGGCGCTCAATGACTTCCCTTTACTGGCACACATGGAAATGCCACACACATCATTCACTGGTGGTGGGGGGGGTAGGTCCTCAAACAGCACTTTCCCTCCAGCCCCAGGAGGCCCCCATTGCCCTGTTCCCGCAGATACCAGTGACAGTTTGAAGGGTGGGTGGCATGTCTGAAAACCTGCTATTTCTGTCTTGCCCACATACTGAGACACGCTTGACCTGTTTGGAATAAATGGTCAGAAGGCAGGTGGTCTGAGCCGATGTCCACAGCTGGCAGCAAAGCCCATGGCTCCGAGATCAGCCTCAGCCCCACCCTTTCCCGACCACAAACTACAATAGTTGGACGGAGCCTGTTTTCCGGCCCTTCATTCCCTTTCTGGGTGCCCTCATCTGACTTTCCTGGGAATACAACCTCAACTCTTATCTGCCTGCCCCAGGGAACGTGAGTTCCCACAGACAGCTTGGGCTCATCCTTGGGTATCCCTGGCCCAGTGCTATGCCCGAGCATGCTAGAGTTCCCATAAATATGCTGGATGATTTGATAAACACTGAGATCTCACCAGGAGCCTCTGTTCCTCTCAGGAGCACCGAGTTCCAGATCTTTTTCAGCCCTCCTTACTTCAAAGCTTACCAGGTCTGTGTCCCCTGACTCAGGGCATGGGAGGACCCCAACCTGCCGCCCTAATTCCGTCAGGTGTTGAAGTCTGTGAAGCATAATTCATATTTCTCCTAGGCACCTTATACTGTGTCTTGGCCCATTGAAGTGAACCATGAAGATGCTAGGCTGGTAAAAAAGGTTTGGGGTCCTCAACCATGTTACAGAGAAACTCGTGTACAAAACATGCCTCCCCAACAGCCTTCACACCTCCCAAATCCAGATTTCCTGGAGGAAGCAGAGAATAAAGCTCACACCATCCCTCTCTGGAGCCTCAGTCAGGTTCCTCGGCCACCTGTCTTCTCTCTCACGCCCATCTGTCCCTGACTGTGTCCTAACCGCCACCCCCCCAACTGGAAGATGGACAACTGGGACAACCAAGTCTGACAGTGGGGAGGGAGGGCGAATTGTCTCTGTTGGGGCAGACAGGGCCCCTCTCTTTCCTCCCCAGCCCAGGTAACCTGAGCCCAGCATTGTGTTCATTCTGGAACAGCTGAAAATGCTGTGGTCAGACAGCTGAAGGGGCTGGGCTGGGCTGGCTGGGGTGGGAGTGTAAGCTGTTATATGACACCCGGAGCCCATCTCTCTCTGTCCTAGACCTGGGGAGCTGTCGTTCCACCCCTGTCACTGCAGAGAGCTGAGGCGCCATGCATGGGAGCCAGGAGCTGTTGCTGCTCTTGCTGCTGTTGGCTATCTGCCTGGGTGGGACACAGGGGAATCCGGGCCCAGGGAGGCCCAGAGCAGTGGGCCAAGGCCTCAGGGGATGGAGGGCCTGAGGGCTATTGGGGCCTGCCCTAGCCCAGCTCCCCGAGTCTCCACCTCACAGACCCCGGGGCTTCTCCTATTTCTGCCTCAAAGTCCCGGTGGCTAGGCTCACAGCTGTCTGTTGTAGGGGCCCAGGGCCGGAGCCAGGAGGAACGCCTGCTCGCAGACCTGATGCACGACTACGACCCCCACCTGCGGCCTGCTGAGCGTGACTCAGATGTGGTTAATGTCAGCCTGAAGCTCACCCTCACCAACCTCATCTCTCTGGTGAGCCTCAGGAGGGAGGAGGAGGCCCCCACAGTTGAGGGGGCCCTGGTCAAGAGGCTGGGGATCGCTTGGCCCCATCAGTGGCCTGTGGAACTGGCACATGCTGAGGGAAGGAGGTGTGTGAAGGAAGTGTGTATGAGTGTATATGTGTGAGTATGCAAAGGAAGTGTGTATGTATGAGTGTGCATGTGCATGTGAAGGAAGTGTGTGTGTGCACATGTGCATTGAGGGAAAGAGGTGTGTGTGCATGAAGGAAGTGTATTTGTGAGACAGCACACACACGTCAGCTGAGCCCTTCATTCTGCATCCCCAGAACGAGCGAGAGGAGGCCCTCACCACCAATGTCTGGATAGAGATGGTAAGAGGCCACCTGGACCCTCCTCTCAGAGCCCCCACCCTGGAGCCCCAGGCCTCCTTAGAGCTCCATGCCACCTCCCTGCCTCTTCTGTACCCCTGGGCTGGACTCTCATTCCTGGCTGCAGAGAGCAGACACCTGGTAACCGCCCCTCCCCCCACAGCAGTGGTGCGACTATCGCCTGCGCTGGGACCCACAAGACTATGAAGGCCTGTGGGTGCTGAGGGTGCCGTCCACCATGGTGTGGAGGCCAGACATCGTTCTGGAAAACAAGTGAGCAGGGGCACAGGCAGGGGCCAGGGGACAAAAGACAGAGGGTTAGGGCCCAGCTGAACAAGGGAGCTCTGGTAAAAGAGAAAGCTGAGCAGAGGGTGCAAGCCGGGCACTTGCGGGGCTGGGAATCAGACAGAGCAGGAGCTGAGGACAGGGTCCTGGGCATGGCCTCTGATCCCAGGGAAGCAGTCTAAACCTTATACCAGGCTCCATCCCCTTTGGGTTGGGCCATCTGGGTGGGCTACTCCCCTCCCTGTAACACAGGACCACTGACAGCTCCTACAGAAGCTATAAACAAGACAGACATGAAAAGCTCTTGGCTCAGGGTCTGGCACATGGAAGAACTTAACAGATGCTGGTGTTACTATTACCATTACTGTTATAATAACTATTATTGAGTCAGAGTCTCACTCCATTGCCCAGGCTGGAGTGCAGTGGCACGATTATGGCCACTGCAGCCTTGACCTGCTGGGCCCAGGTGATCCTTCCACCCCAGTCTTCCAAATAGCCAGGACTACAGGCACATGCCACCATGTCTGGCTAATTTTTTTATTTATTGTAAGGACAAGGTTTCACCATGTTGCCCAGGCTGGTCTCAAACCCTGGGATTCAGGGAATCCTCTCTCCGCCTCCCAAAGTGCTGGGATTACAGGCATGAGCCACCATGCCCAGCCAATTGTTATAATTATTATTAAAGAAGGTGAGAGAAACAGAAGCAGATATTAGGAGGTAGGGCCCAAGGGAGCCAGTAGGGGTGGCAGGGAGATTGCTGGGGGACATAGTGGTCTTAGTGTGGCCCAGTGAGGGGGTGGCAAGCTGGGAGGGACCCCACCCACACAGGGCAGAGGGCTGGTCTTGGGCTGTGGGGTCTCAGCTGGGGCTGTCAGGACTGAGCCCACAGCCCTGTGGCCTGGCTGTGCACACAGTGTGGACGGTGTCTTCGAGGTGGCCCTCTACTGCAATGTGCTCGTGTCCCCTGACGGCTGCATCTACTGGCTGCCACCCGCCATCTTCCGCTCCTCCTGCTCCATCTCAGTCACCTACTTCCCTTTCGACTGGCAGAACTGCTCCCTTGTCTTCCAGTGAGGCCATTTGTGGGGTGGGGAGGACCAAGAGAGCCACTCTAAGAGGGACCTTGGTAGGGGTGGGGGATGTGAGGCTTCTGGCCTGGACTCCCGCAGCACCTAGAGGCCAGGGGCCTAGCTTCATCTCTCTCAGGCCTCTGTGCCCATCTCTGGCCAAGACACCAGGAGGTGCCCAAGCTCTCCCTGCCAAGCCTGAGTCCTCTCACTCATCTTCCTCTGCCTTGGTTTCCCTGCCTCCCCCACGGGGAGAAGTTCATGTCTGCGGTGGGTGGGTAAGAAAGTACACACACAAAACGACTACACACCACAGGCCCTTGGGGGCGATGGGGCTGTCCTATGAGGGAGAAGTCCTGGCAAGAATCTGGCAGGAGCCTGTATGAAACCACACCTCGCCTGGGGGTGTCTCTGGCCCTCAGTTTCTCATAAGAAAATGTGGGGGGGGGACCTAGGTGAGGGTTTTCCTGTATTTTAGAGGAGCAGTTTTTTCACACACACATAAAACTGTCCATAACAGACCCAAAGGGCCCTCTTTTGTAGACACATTTTCTACATTGAATTATGTCCCTCACACCCCAGCAGCAGTGGGAGGGATGAACACAGAGTGGCCCTGTGCCCTGCAGCCAGGTGAGGGCACCTCCAGGTTTTTCAACTCAAATTCCAGACCCCAGAGAGCCCGAATCCCCCCTGTCCTCCACATCCCACCACCAGGGTTTTCTAAAGAACTCAGACACATGGGGCTACATTTATTGAGGAAAAGCTGCCCACCATTGCCCACACATGACCATCCCTGTGTCCTCATGACAGACCTACCGCCCACACTCAAATCTAGCCTCTTTCCTCGGTGCCTCCCAGGTCTCAGACCTACAGCACCAGTGAGATTGATCTGCAACTGAGCCAGGAGGATGGCCAAACCATTGAGTGGATTTTCATCGACCCTGAGGCCTTCACAGGTAACCTTCATCCAGGGGCTTCCCAGGTAGCCTCGTCCAGGGCTCCTGCTGGATTCAGCCATGGGACAATGCCAGGCCAAGGTCATACCCTTCCACATAACTCAAAATGAAACTATAATAAACCACAAAGCAAGTTTTTTTTTAAAGTCCAACAAAGTTCTGACATTCCCCATGGTAATGACTCCAATTTTGGAGGGAGGGGATCAAGTGTCCCATCTACCCCACTTCTGCCCAAGGGTTCCCTTCTGCTGGAGCTCCGTAGGGTCACTTGAGCTGCAGGGATCTCTGGCCCTTACTCCCTGCGCCCACCCCTGCCCACCCACCTGCAGAGAATGGGGAGTGGGCCATCCGGCACCGTCCGGCCAAGATGCTACTGGACGCAACGGCACCGGCTGAGGAGGCAGGCCACCAGAAGGTGGTGTTCTACTTGCTCATCCAGCGCAAGCCCCTCTTCTACGTCATCAACATCATCACCCCCTGCGTGCTCATCTCCTCTGTCGCCATCCTCATCTATTTCCTTCCTGCTAAGGGTACCTGGGGCCTATGGCAGGGAAGCCGTCTGGCAGCACGGGGATACTTGGGAGGCCAGGGAGGACCCTTCCTGGGGCAGAGTGACACCACAACCCAGGACAGGGGCAGCAGCCTTCTCCCAGGGTGAGGGGTTCTTCTGTGGGTGGGGGAGGTGGGGACCTGCTCTGACGGTCTCTTGGTCATGGGCAGCTGGGGGCCAGAAGTGTACAGTCGCCATCAATGTGCTCCTGGCCCAGACCGTCTTCCTCTTCCTTGTGGCCAAGAAAGTGCCCGAGACCTCCCAGGCGGTGCCACTCATCAGCAAGTAAGGCTGGCTCCAAAGCCACCAGTCCACCCCACCCTCCCTTCTTGGGGTCTCCTGCCCTCCCTTTACCCCACCATTCTCAACTCAGGAGACCTGAGAGGAGCAGCTGCTAAGAGTGGGGATGGCATCTGGGTATACCTAAGGGCCACCACAGCCCCTGTCCACTCCTACCCCAACAGGTATCTGACCTTCCTCCTGGTGGTGACCATCCTCATTGTTGTGAATGCTGTGGTTGTACTCAACGTGTCCTTGCGGTCCCCGCACACACACTCCATGGCCCGAGGGGTCCGCAAGGCAAGGCCCCTCCCTGCCTACTCCCGTGTCTTCCTCTGCACCCATCCCTGGCCAATCAGCAGTAAACCTGCCCTGTGTGTCTTGAAATATGTGCCAGAATGGATTAATAATACTACTTAGTGTTTACTGGGTGCCAGGGATATTACAAATATTAACTTATTTAATCTTCATAAAACTATAAAGTGGGTATTAGAATCATCTTCATTTTACAGATGAAAAAACTGAAGCACAGAGAGGTTAAGTAGCTTGCCCAAGGTCACACAGCCAGAAGGTCCAGAAGACTGGACCTTCTTTGCCTGGGCAGTCTGATTTCTGACTCTGTCACCTGCAGCCCACAGGCAGCCATCAGCTGGGACTCTTGTTAAAAATGGAGATTCCCAAGCCAGAATAGCAGGTGGCTGGGGACAAAAATCTGTGTGCTTTTAACAAGTGCCCTGATGATTCTGATGTGCACAAAAGCTTGGGGCCCCAAGCTCAGCCTGGCTGCCGAAGCTCAGCCACCCGGAACACCCTCTTCCCAGGTGTTCCTGTGGCTCTTGCCCCAGCTGCTGCGGATGCACGTTCGCCGCCCACTGGCTGTAGAGGACGCTCAGCCCCAACTACAGAATGGCTTCTCCTTGGGGTGGTCAATCACTACTGGGGAGGAGGTGGACCTCTGCCTGCCTCGCAGTGAACTCCTCTTTCGGCAGCGGCAGCGGCACGGGCTGGTGAGGGCAGCGCTGGAGAAGTTAGGTGAGGCACAGTGGATGTGATTGGGGATATTGCTCCCCAGGGACTCCAGCTGCAGAGCCATGTACGGCAGATGAGTGTTGGACAAGTATTCAGGTTGGAAGAGGGGCTGGAATCCCTAAAGGAAGGCCACTTCTCTGTTTTTCCTCCAATGTACTCCCACACCCGACCATCTCTCCCCTTCAGAGAAAGGCCCAGAGCCAGGGATGAGCCAGTTCTGTGGCAGCCTGAAGCAGGCGGCCCCAGCCATCCAGACCTGTGTGGAAGCCTGCAACCTCATTGCCCGTGCCCGGCACCAACAAAGTCACTTTGACAGCGTAAGCCGAGTGGGGTAAGGAGGGGGGGTGAGTGCCTGGGCTTGGTTCTGGGGTGGGGGCAAGACCAGTGGGATGGCCAAGGGAGGGAAGTGGGATGGGAAAAGTGGAGCTGGGGACAAGGAGGAGGAATCTCAGGGCTACGAGACCATGGAAGGTGCCACTGGGGACTCAGACATAGGCAAGAAGGGCCCAAGGAAATGGAGAACAGAGACCTGCTGATAGCCTAAGGACAATACAGGGACCCACGGCAGGCTTGGTGCCACTGCTGGTCATCCCACACCTGCCTCCCACCATCAGGGGAATGAGGAGTGGCTCCTGGTGGGCCGCGTCCTGGACCGTGTCTGCTTCCTGGCCATGCTCTCACTCTTCGTCTGTGGCACTGCTGGCATCTTCCTCATGGCCCACTACAACCGGGTGCCTGCTCTGCCATTCCCTGGAGACCCCCACTCCTACCTACCCTCGCCAAACTGAGCCAACCAACTGCTGCCGGGCACATGGGAGTCATACATGTGGGTTACATAGAATCTTATCAGCCAAGTTCTGCTGCTGCCGAGGTCATGAGCGTGCTCCTTGAGAAGTGCCCTTCAGGCCTGTGAACCAAACGGCTCTGAGAAAAGCTTGGGAAATAAAGAGACAGCTGTAGTCCTGGAATGGCTGGGAATGGTCTGTGGTCAGTGTACACTGCTGGAGTCAGCAACCATGTATCATTGGCCACCTTCTAGCACTAACCACTCCCCTACTCCCCTAACTTTGGCAGATCATTACTAAGTCCCTTAGTTCTGAAGCCCTAAGGACTCTTTTTTGTATGTCACCTCTGTATGGGCAAGGTCCTACCGCTTCAAGCTTCAGACTGGCTCCCCTTTCACAAGTTCTCCCTGAAGGAGAGCAGTCAAGAGAGGTATGAAGAGCAGCAGCCAGTGCCAGTCAGCATCTCCTTCCCCTGCCTTCGGGGTTCTGTAAGCACCCAAATACTCACCTGCACCAGTGGCCCTTCCATTAATGTTTGTTGTTGTTGTTGGCCACTGGTCACAAAATGATTTCTTAAGTTTCGTGAGTTTCTTTTATTGTTAAGAGCTCCTCACAGCATTATAGATAAGCAAGAGTCACTATTTCCCCATGTTTCATATTGGCAAATTGAGGCTCAGAGTAGGAAGGACTCTCCACATCACCAAGAACTAGCGTTAAACAAGAACTGGAGAGTAGATTTCCTGACTCTGACCCAATCTGACACTCAAAGAGAGACTCTCTGGCCTGAAAAACAAACCTGTCTTCCCAAAGGATGGTTAAGACAAGGGAGAGCTAGGCAGGGAGGCTTAGAGTTAACAGAGAGCTACTGGGCTCTGCCTTCTGGGAGAACTTGACTGGCCTCCCTTGGCCCCACTAATCAGGAAATAAGACAATAAGCTGAGAGGTCTTCCTGAGGGAGAGGCAAGGCCCTGCTCTGAGAGAACAGCTGGTGCCTGAGTCCTGCTGGTGACCAGGGTGCAACTATGGGTAAGTCACTTATGCACCCTGAACCTGTTTCATCTGTAAATATGGGCACAAATATCAGTTCCTATCTACTTTCACCACAGCATCAAAAGTGCAAGTAAAGGTGATCAAAAACATAAGTGTCAAATAAAGGCCTGACAATGGGACATGCTGTGGGGAGAGAATCCTGGAAATACACCCTTTCCCCAAGCACAGGATTGCTGGCTTTGGGGCAAAATCCAGTGTGTGCCCATAAGCAATGTGTCTGAAGCAAGAATAGAATTAGAATAGAGTCCTAGTGGGGTGATGATGCAGAAAGACTTTGATCCAGGAGACAGTGAGATGGTGGGACCACCTCAGATTCCTGTAAGCCCCTTACTAGCTGTGTCACTTGGCACAGGTCTCTTAGCCTCTCTGAAAGCCTCAGAGGGCAGATTAATTCTGTGTCTCCTGGTACACAGTCAGCACTCAAAGATTAAAACGAGCTGCCCTTACTATGGATTATTATGTCTTAAGCCTAGCACATACTGTGTTGTGGTATCCACACGGCAACCTGAAGAGGTAGGTACAGGTATACCTTGGAGATATTGCAGGCTTGGTTCCAGACCACCACAGTAAAGCAAGCCATATAAATTTTGGGGTTCCCAAGTACATATAAAAGTAATGTATACAAGTGCATATAAAAGTTATACTGTACACTGGAAAGTTATATATTTTTAAAAATGTACACACCTTAATTAAAAAATACTTTATTGCTAAAAAATGCTAACAATCATCTGAGCCTTCAGCAAGTCGTAATCTTTTTGATGGTGGAGGGTCTTGCCTCGATGTTGATGGTTGCTGACTGACCAGGGTGGTGATTTCTGAAGGTTTGGGTGGCTGTGGCAATTTCCTAAAATAAGACAGCAGTGAAGTTTGCCGCATCAATTGACTCTTTCTTTCATGGCAGATTTCTCTGTAGCATGCAATGCTGTTTGATAGCATTTTACCCACAGCAGAACTTCTTTCAAAATTGGAATCAATCCTCTCAAATCCTGCTGCTGCTTTATCAACTAAGTTTATGTAATATTCTAAATCCTTTGTTGTCATTCCAACAATGTTCACAGAATCTTCACCAGGAGTAGATTCCATCTCAAGAAACCATTTTCTTTGCTCATCCATAAGAAGCAATTCCTCATCTGTTAAAGTTTTATCATGAGATTGTAGCAGTTCAGCCACATCTTCAGGCTCCACTTCTAATTCTAGTTCCCTCGCTATTTCCACCACATCTGCAGTTACTTCTTCCACTGAAGTCTTGAACCCTTCAAAGTCATCCATAAGGGTGGGAATCAACTTCTTCCAAACTCCAGTTAATGTTGACATTTTCACCTCTTCCCATGAATCACGAATGTTCTTAATGGCATCTAGAATGGTGAATCCTTTCCAGAAGGTTTTCAATTTACTTTGCCCAGATTCATCAGAAGAATCATGATCCATGGCAACTAGAGCCTTATGAAATGTATTTCTTAAATAATAAGACTTGAAAGTTGAAATTACTCCTTGATCCATGGGCTGCAGAATGGATGTTGTGTTAGCAGGCATGAAAACAACATTAATCTCCTTGTACATCTCCATCAGAGCTCGTGGATGACAAGGTGCACTGTCAATGAGCAGTAATATTTTGAAAGGCATCTTATTTTCTGAGCAGTAGGTCTCAACAGTGGGCTTAAAATATTCAGTAAACCATGCTGTAAACAGGTTTGCAGTCATTTGGGCTTTGTTGTTCCACTTATAGAGCACAGGCAGAGTTGATTTACTATAATTCTTAAGGGCCCTAGGATTTTCTGAATGGTAAATGAGCATTGGCTTTAACTTAAAGTCACCAGCCGCGTTTGCCCCTAACAAGAGAGTCAGCCTGTCCTTTGAAGCTTTGAAGCCAGGCATTGACTTCTCCTCTCTAGCTATGAAAGTCCTAGATGGCATCTTCTTCCAATAGAAAGCTGTTTCATCTACATTGAAAATCTGTTGTTTAGTATAGCCACCTTCATCAATGATCTTAGCTAGATCTGGATAACTTGCTGCAGCTTCTACATCAGCATCTGCTGTTTCACCTTGTGCTTTTATGTTATGGAAACGGCTTCTTTCCTTAAACCTCATGAACCAACCTCTGCTAGCTTCAAACTTTTCTTCTGCAGCTTCTTTACCTCTCTCAGCCTTCATGGAATTGAAGAGAGTTAGGGCTTTGCTCTGAATTAGGCTTTGGCTTAAAGGAATATTGCGGCTGGTTTGATCTTCTATCCAGACCACTAAAACTTTCTCCATATCAGCAATAAGGCTGTTTCGCTTTCTTATCATTCGTGTGTTCATTGGAGTAGCACTTTGAATTTCCTTCAAAAACTTTTCCTTTGCGTTCACAACTTGGCTAACTGTTTGGCGCAGGAGGCCTAGCCTTCGGCCTATCTCAGCTTTTGACATGCCTTCCTCACTAAGTTTAATCATTTCTAGTTTTTGATTTAAAGTGAGAGACGTGCGACTCTTCCTTTCAGTTGAATACTTAGAGGCCATTGTAGGGTTATTTATTGTCCAAATTTCAATATTGTTGTGTCTCAGAGAATAGGGAGGACTGAGGAGAGAGACAAAGATGGGGTGCTGTCTGCTGACGGAGCAGTCACAACACACACAACATTTATCATAAAGTTCTCTGCCTTATATGGGCATAGTTCTTGGTGCCCCAAAACAATGACAATAGTAACATCAAAGATCACTGGTCACAGATCACCATAATAGATACAGAAATAATGAGAAAGTCTGAAATATTTTGATAATTACCAAAATGTGGCACAGACACGAAGTGAGCACAAGTTATTGGGGAAATGGCTCTGAATTCAACTTTCCTCACACACTCAGGAGCTTGGGCAGATCATCCCTCCGCTCTGAGCGACAGACCGGCTGGGCTCACAGTTGCCACATTTTTCATTTTGTGAAGGAAAAAAAAGGCAATATCTGCGAAGCGCTATAAAACAAGGTATGCCAGTACTATTGTGTGGGAGCGCCACCGCAAGAGAGGAAAGAGCCTCGGGAGGTATGGGAGGACAGAGAGATATCGGAGGGTGCGGCCCGCCCGCACGAGAAGTGGAGTAGTAATTTTTACCAAGCAGCGAGTCCAGAGCCCGCGCTGTCAACGACGCAGTGCTGCCTTTTTCCCCCCAGCCGCTGCGGGAGGGGGCCGGGACGCGCTCCTTTAAGGCGGGCGGCTCACAGGGAGCGGGACAGTGACAGGGACAGCGTTGAGACCAGCTGCTCGCCTCGCCGATGAATCCAGGCCTCTGCGCAGCCGCCTTTGATTGGAGTCCTGAAATAGCGGCCCCTAACCCGGCCTGCGCGCCTACGTTCCGCTGCGCTCCGAGAAACCGGAAGTGGCCGGGCTTAAAGCAGAGGGACCAGGTGGAGCGGAAGTCACTCTGTGAAGCAGTGGCGACAGCGGCGGCGAGAGGATGAACAACAAGTTCGACGCGTGAGTGGCGCGTGGCCGCCCCCCGGGGCCCTTTCCCCCAACCGTTCCCCGGCGTCTGCGCCCGCTGAGGCCTGGGCGGCGCAAACTCTACAGGACCAGCTTCTTTCCCAGGCTCGAGCAGCGGCCAGACGCAGCCTGGGCCGGCGGGGAGGAGGGGGCTGGGGAGCAACGGGCACAGGGGTCCTGGGGATCCCAGGGCCCTTCGGACTCAGGGCGAAGCGTGGGACCCAGGGGAGGGGTGGCCATGCCGACTGGAAGGAGGAGATTTTCGGACGCCACGCCCGCAGGGGTGCGGGCTGCCAGCGACGTGGAGGGGTGGAGACCTCGGCGGTTTGAGTTTTCCGCAGCCTTGCCGCCTTGCCTCCGAATCCACTTTCCTCACACACTAACTCAGTGGCTTGGGCAGGTCACCTCTCCGCTCTGAGCCTCAATTTTCTCATCTGCAAAGTGGGGACGGTAACAGTCTGTGTCGCCGAGTTGCAAGGATGCGATGAGGCAATGTGGCTGCTGCGCTTAGCACGGTCACGGAATCCTCATCCTTTTCAGAGACTTCCTACTTCCTTTCTCCTCCCCGTTCCGTTCCCGTCTTTCTACACACTCGCCAAGAGCTAGGTATACTTTGCCGTTTCTCCCTCCTGCGCTCTGTAAGTACCCACACTGATTCCTAATTCCAGCATCAAACAATTTGGAGGTACAGAGAAAATGCGAGAGTGTTTTTGCTTACTTCCGTACAAAAATTGCATCTTGAGTAGATTATGTTCTTACCTCCCTTCTAGTCGTCTAGTAAATCCGTCTCATCCGAAAACTTGGATTTCTAGTCCCAGATCCACCAGTTACCGTTGTTTGACCGCAAAAAAGTTACGTAGTCTCCGAGCCATTGTTGCCCAAACCACATTACTGGTTAGTGCTCTGCCGCTGCTCCAGCGTGTGATAAGGATCAGAGCACACTCAGCAGTGCTTAAAGGTACTTGTGTAAATTGCTAAATATTGAGATATAAACGTAAGGTGGAGTTGCTATTAGTTTGGGTTATGACATGGTGCTATTGATGGAAAAGTGGGGTTTTCCCAGTACAGTGAATGTTGGTGTGCGCATTCAGGGAGCACTGGATTCCCAACACTCCAGGGAGCTCCTTGGGAATGTTTCCTGGTTGCTGAAAGGTCTGTGCTACTTGAGAAATTCTTTGGCAGATTTTATCCTGCTGCTTAGCTGAGCCCATCCCTATATGAACCTCATTGCCATCCCATTGTCATCATAAACCCTGCAAAATCTAGCTCCAAATTGAAATCCTCCCTCACTGGAGCTTTCTGGAACCCTTCTACCCCTTTCTCCACTGATTTGAACAAATCAAATTTCATTCTAAGAAAACTTTATGGGTCATCTAACTCAGTGCTACTCAAATCATTTAGGGGTCTGCGGTAAGGATGGTAATAATGGGTTTTAACAAGCATCTTGCTAGGTACCTTACATGTTATGTCTACTCTAACAACCCTGTGAAGGAGAGCTTGTTATCTCCTTTTACAGATAAGGAAAATGAGAGTCTCTGAGGTTTAGTAATTTGCCCAAGATAGCAGAAAGTGCTGTCCCAGGTTTGTTGTTAAACCTTGATTCAAGCACCTTGTGACGAAAATTAAATTGGGTCTTTTTTCTTTTAACTGTCTTTCATGATTCACGAATCTAGGTCATTTTAGTTACCTCCAATTATTAACTATTATACTGAGCCAGGATCTTTTAACATCTGTCCACCAGCATAGCAGGAAAAAAAAAAAGCTTTCTGCCATTTGAAATTAGCAATTGAAGACAGCACTTTTCCCCTAGTTTCTTTTTGTTGTTGTTGTTTTTCATATAATAATTCTGTAGTCTTTATCTTTATATCATTGTTACATATTTGGAGTCTGTGCTCTTCACCACATTGCTCCTAAGGATGTATTTCAGTTTGCCAGAATCCTTCTAAAAAGTCCAGTGCCTGGAGCTGAGTATAGTAGTATACTCTGATGGACTCAGTTTAAAGAAGAACTCTAACCTTCTTTACTGTGTGGACCCTACTTCTGTGAATGCAACCCAAACCTAAGTTTGTAATTGCTTTTGGGGGTGGTGGGTAGGCCCATCAGGTCCTTAGGACCCATTACCATTGATCCTATTGACATGTAAAATCCTAAGATACGCTGGGCATAGTGGCTTCCACCCAGCACTTTGGGAGTCAGAGATGAGAGGATTGCCGGAACCCAGGGGTTCAAGACCAGCCTGGGCGACTTGGTGAGACCTCGTCTCTACAACAAATCAAAAAATTAGCCAGGCGTGGTGGCATGCACCTATAGTTCCAGCTACTTGGAAGGCTGAGGCGGAAGGACTACCTGAGCCTAGCAGGTCGAAGCTGCGGTGACCGTGACCGTGCCACTGTACTCCAGCCTGGGACAGAGAGTGAGACTCCAACTCAAAAAAAAAAAAAAAAAACCAAAACCCTAAGATGCTTTCACAAGAACTGCAGTCTCAACTTCATAAACTTGGGTTTTCCCATCCAGATGCCATACTTGATTTTGTCCCTATTCTATATAATTTGCTTTTTATTCTATTGTCTGAACCACTGCTTGGCACTCATTGCTTTAATTTTAGAGATCCATTCGTTAAACAGAAGTTTGTTTTATCATGTTGCAGGTGTAAAGATGATTTGAACCAAGTTCCTACCCACAAGGAATTGATCTAATTCAGAGAGTGAGGAAATACCTGGGCAGAAGCTTAGGGAGCTGACAAAGGTGCCACTTAGTCTGGACGGCCTCAGAGATACTAATTGCCTGCCTGAGTTTATGGACTACTGATTTTTTTCAGTCTGAGTTGTATCTTGGCTCAAATCCAGCTTTAAGTTTTGAAAAATGCCCTCTGGAAAATAGAATATAAAAGTAGACTCAGAGGGCAGGGTGCTTGGTTAGCTCTACCCTCAAGAAATAACAGCCCTAGATGAAAGTCCATTAGGGTTTCCATTTACTGTCTTAGAAGGGGTGGAAAGTGGTCCAGTGATCACAGTAACTTGTTTCTTCTTTGACATAATAATTTCTTTCTCTGTTTCCTAGTAGTGATTAGCAGCAAAACTACTAAAAAGAAAGGAACTTAAATGCTTTTCTTAGGGCTAGTAAAAGTGGGAAATCCTGGGGTGACCAGGGATCTTCTTCAACCAAGATCTAACAGCAAGGGACTTCAGAGGCTTCAGAGGGAGTTGGAAGCTAAGAAGAGGGAAAATTGGTTTGCATTTCTGTGGTATACCCTAAAAAAGAGAGTTAGTTAAGAGCTGTCTTGGGCCTGAGCTATAGAAGAACTCATGAGATGTTCTTGATTAAAAGACAAAAACTGGCCAAAATAGTATAGTTGGGACAAGCTGGGCTTGGTGGGTCAGCCTGTAATCCCAGCACTTTGGGTGGCCGAGACAAGTGGATTGCCTGGGCCTGTGGGTTCAAGACCAACCCGGGCAACTTGGTGAGACCTCGTCTCTACAATAAATAAAAATTAGCCGGGCATGGTAGCCTGTAGTTCCGGCTACTTGGAAGGCTGAGGCGGAAGGATCACCGGAGCCCAGTAGGTCGACGCTGGGGTAGCCATGAGCGTGCCACTGCACCACTCCTACCTGAGCGACAGAGTGAGACTCCAACTCAAAAAAAAAAAAAGTATAGCGGGGACAAATGCAAACATTTACATGGGGTTAGGAAATGTTTCTAAGAGAAAGTGGCCCTCTTGCCCTGAAGGACAAGTTAACTAGGCAAATAGAAACTTCTTGAGAAGAGACCACATGAAGAGCATAAGAGAGGAGTGAAATTGGGGAATTGCAAATAGGTTGATAGAACTAACATGAAAGAAGTTTGTTGGGACCAGGCAGGAGATGATACTGGGACATGTGGGCAGAGCAGGGGCCTTTGTGCCATGCTGAGACATTAGTGTGTACATGTACCTTATATCCCCAGCTAGATCCTTAGGTACAGACACTCTCCTAGGTGATACACACAGTAGATGCTTGGTAAATGTTGGTAATTTTTAATCCACAGGACTTGTGTACTAGATAGGCTCCTTTTGAAAGGGAAACCAAGCCAACTCAGGTTTAATAAAGGGGGAGGGAGTGAGGGAGTATCATAAGCACAGATAGTGATCTCCCAGAAGTCCAGGGAGACTGAGCTAAGCCAAAGAGATGGCCAATTAAACTCTCCTCTGCTTTTTCTGCACATGTGCTCCATTCTCTTTCCTCCTACTTTCTCTGCTTTTGCTCATTGTCTTTATTCCCTCATGGCTTTTCTTGCATGGGGCCATATGGCTGCCAGCTCCTGAGTCTGATCTTTCATCTCCTGGGTGAATGCTGAGGGAGTCATCTGCTCATATTTTTGAGCAAAGTTCTGAGGCACAGGTTATTGGCCAGGCTGGAGTGCCCTTTGGTCAGGTGTCCTTTGTAGTTGTGTCTTGACCAGGGTGGGAATGGGGAAGTTCATGGCACAAGGCACTACCTACTAAGTATATCCTACAGCTGGGGCTGTGAAATGGGCAATACATGACCAGCTCTTTCATTCTAATATTTATTGTGTGCTTTTTATGTACTAGTCACTGGAGATTCATGGGCAAAGAAACAAACTATGAAGACAAAATACAGCACATTTCTGTGTCTTTATAGGATCATATCTGGATTATAATTTATAGTATTATTATAGTACTATTGTTGAGAATTGCCTAATTTCATTTGAAAGATGAGAAACCGAAAGATGATTTCAGGAAAGAGCCATGATGAGTTCATGGTCCAGCTCTAGAATAAATGCCATTCTTATTAGCTTTGTGAACTCACCTTCCATTTGTCTTCTTGTCTGGATCCAGCAAAAGGTAGTTGGCTGCTCCTGAAAGAGTAGTCCCTAAAGTACATTTGACACTGTGCTTATGAAGCAAGAACACATTGATTTCTTCTTTCAGTGGTTTGTTTTTTCCTTTTCATTTAACACTTATTCAGCATTGTCTTGTACTACATGTTAAGGCAGCATCTTCTTGTCCTGGGCGCTGGAGATACTGAGATGAAATCCAGAACTGCTCTAAGGGAACCCTCTATCTCGTAGGAAAAGCAGACATGGGAGGAGTGGCGCTGTAGGCTGAAGGGTTAGTGTTTGCAAATGGCACCGGTGTGGAAACTTAGATTGCTAGAAGAGAATGCCGGCTGGCGGGAGTTGGATTCTAGAGGATCTTACATTTCATTGCTCTTTATCTTAGAGGGTGGGCATCAAGGGGTGAGGGGCAATTGAGAGTTTGAAGCACGAAAGTTAAATGATCAGATTTGCACTTACAAAGATAATGCTGGTGGAAAGATGGATAGAGGGTGAGAAACTTGTGTCAAGGAGACCAGTTAGGAATTTCTTGTATGATTGAGTTGTCAGGAGAAAAGGGCCTGAACAAAAGTAGTAACAGAGAAGAATGGGAGAGATTGTAAGGAGATGTGGCATATACATAGGTAAATTTTTAATCTTTATTTGTACTGTCAACACGGTTATTTAATCTAGAAACTCTTTTCATTATTGGCTCCATTTTTGGCAAAGAAAAGAATCCCTTAAACAGTCTACCTTACTCCCTTTAATTGCTTCTTTGTGTGGTTTGTTAGAAAACTGAAAGACAGTGTTTTCTGGAGTTCACAAGTTAGCTAATGGGCATTTCATTTTTGTCTAATCCTCCCAATTTGCCTGTCTACATTCTTTTGCCCTTCTCTCATCTCACTGTGTCTTGAGTGTCTTCAGGTTGCTTATATGGTAGTTCATGTGACTTGGTGGCTTTGTCAGGTAAGCAAGAATCAGCTTTGTCATAGATTGACATTGTATTGTCTTCCCATTCAGCTTGAAAGATGACGACAGTGGGGACCATGATCAGAATGAAGAAAACAGCACACAGAAAGATGGTGAGAAGGAAAAAGCGGAACGAGACAAGAATCAGAGCAGCAGCAAGAGGAAGGTGAGTTTTGTGCTACACAGATGTAATTGCCTTTGGACTTGAGACTTAGTTATCTTGTGGAATCTGTTTATCTGGAAGACACCAGATTAACTTGATGGCGTCCTGTTTTGGAACATCTAATTTTGTTCTCAAAAAAACAATTGTGGAATCACTGAAATCCATTTTGGGACTTATAACTTTTCTCTTGCCAAAAGACGTTTAGTTGCTGCCTTGCCTGTAGCATTCTTGCCTGACATGGGGGAGATTAACCCTGGAGTTTAACAAAGCTATTAGCTGCTTCATAAACTGCTGCCAAGTACTTCAAATCCTACATATCCCTTGAAATTTTAGACTCTTTAATCAGCAATAGTATAAGTTGAAGTGGCTTGGAAAAGAGAAAATTTAGAGAGTGAGAGATAGTTTTTTCCTTGAAATATCAAAGTAATCATTAATTCATTTATTCTACAGTATTGAGTAGCCTCCAAGGGCAAGCATTTATGCTAAGTGCTATAAGGACACAAAGGTGAATGAGATTGTGAAAGGAGCTTACATTTACTAGTAGCGGTATTAACAATACTGACATTTACTCTGCTAGGCACTGTGCTGAGCACTTTATATCTACTAATTCATTTGATCTTCTCAGCAACCCTGTGAGATGGTTATTATTATTTTCCCCATTTTACAGGTTAGAAGATAAGGCACAAAACAGGTTGAGCAGCTTGCCAGTGATAAATGTCATAGAGGAGGTAGTGCTTGAACTGGGCACATGCTGAGATAAGATACAGACATAAATACCTATTATTAATATGAGAAAGAAAGTTGTAAAAGTCATAAGAACACAGATAAAATGTTACAGAAATTTAGAATCAGTTAACCACTAAGGAAATTTACTGTGTAAGCAGAATCTTGGACACATTGTAGGTAATTAAGGTTGTATCCTTTTTTAATTGTGGAGAAACAGTGACACTGAAAAATGTTCTCTCAGTCTCGGAGCATGTGACAAGTGTCCAGGATTAACACACCTTCTTTACTTCCCAGGCTGTTGTCCCTGGACCAGCAGAGCATCCCCTGCAGTACAACTATACTTTCTGGTACTCCAGGAGAACCCCAGGCCGTCCCACCAGCTCACAGAGCTATGAGCAGAATATCAAACAGATTGGCACCTTTGCCTCTGTGAGTATTTAGTGGTTTAATGGAGTGTGCCTTGATAGTACATTCATGCCTGTTTGGTTTTTTGTTTATTTGTTGAGTCGGCGTCTCACTCTGTCACCGAGGCTAGAGTGCAGTGGCACGAACATGACTCACTGCAACCTCCAACTCCTGGGCTCAAGCAATCCTCTCGCCTCAGCCTTCTGAGTAGCTGGGACTACAGACATTCACCACCACACCCAGCTAATTTATTATTATCATTATTATTATTTTAAGAGATTTAGAGATAAAATTATTATATTAGTTTAGGATCTTGCCGTGGGCTCAAGCATTTCTCCCATCTCGGCCAAATTCCAAAGTGCTGGGATTACAGGCATGAATCATAGCACCTGGCCTATGCCTGTATTTATATCATGATGTTTATTTTCCCTCCTGATAACCTACTTAAGATTCTGATTTCCTTCACCAGCTGACCTAAGTTCCCGAGGTCAGATTTGTTTGTTCTTAGGTTTCTCACTAGATGTCTGTTGTTAGCATGTAGGTAGTAACAAATGTGAGAATTTTAGAATAGATCAGAAGGGCATAATAGTAAAACACAGGTTTGGTTTTTTTATTTAGGTAGATATTTATGGGATTCCATTATGGTGGATGTGGAATTTTATAGTATATGGTGTCTGTCCTTATGAAGTTTGGCAGTAAAGTCAAAAGTAAAGTTTTAAGGTTTCTGTTGTATTTAAGAACCTCCCATTTGGGTTTTGGCTATGTTAGTGATTGTGCATAAAGCAGCATCTTTTTCCTGTGTTCAGAAAGAATATGAAATCTCTCATCATTGTTTATGTGAGTACTGTCAGTTCATAGAGCCCAGGCTATGTCTCATCTTCCTCCTAGTTGGGTTGGGTTGTGTACCTTGAGAAGCTGTCTGCAACTAGCACCATCTTGTTCAAGAAAGATTTTATTATGTACCTTCTGTGTGCTGTACATTCTATCTCTGGGGCAAAATCAAATGCAAGATTTGTCAATTTCTTGACATTATTGAGGTTTTAGTCCTGTTTAAAATGCAGAAATAAGAAAAGAATACTGTAAAAGGGCCAGGCTCGGTGGCTCGGCCTGTAATCCCGCGCTTTGGGAGTCCGAGGTGAGTGGATTGCCTGAGCCCGCAGGTTTGAGACCCACCTGGGCAACTTGGCGAGACCTCATCTCTACAATAAATCAAAAATTAGCCAGGCATGGTAGCGTGCACCTGTAGTTCCAGTTACTTGGAAGGCTGAGGCAGAAGGATGTCTGGAGCCCAGCAAGTCGAGGCTGCGGTGGCCGGGAGCAGCCACTGCACTCCAGCCTGGGCAACAGAGTGAGACTCCAACTCAAAAAAAAAGAATACTGTAAAAGACAGTAAACATTACAATAAATGACTAAAGAGGAGGGGCACAGTAATAGGCACTTTATTTGTGTAATATTCTTCAGTCACTTTGATAGCCCTGTGATATCAGTGATACTATCCATATTTTACAAATGAGGAAAGTGAGACTTAGGTTAAGTATCTGATCTAAAGTCTCAGGTCAGTCATAATTGACTTGATTAAGTTGGGGAGCCGATACTGAACTCAGGTTGGGTAGGCTGTGAAATTCAGATTCCAAACCCCATGGAGTACACCAAAATGCAAATCCAAAAGCTCCAATTTTTAAAATGTTGCTTACTAGGCAAACTGTTTATATTTGCATTTAGTATTAATCAGATATCCATAATTAACTCGTAATCAGACCATCTGCTTAATGTGAGGCCAACTGCATTACTATGCTGAGTTGATGCAGTTTTAGCCCAAAGCAAATATCTTGTTTAGTTAGCCTGTGCTGCCTTATCATTGGTAAATATAGGCTGTTTTGAAATATTATAAATAGCTTATACACTGGTTTATATTTGGTTCAAGAAATGATTGTTGAATGAATTCAAGGCCCTAGAATAGGTATCCAAAAGGAATTAAGGCATAGAGCCTGCCCTTAGAGAAATAAAGAATGCCCAGGAATTTCTAGTACAGGGTAGACAATGAGTGGTGCTATAGGAAAGGCATAGCTAAAGAATTTTTGGAGCTCAAAGGAAAGGAGTTGATCCCAACTTGGAGAATGCTGCCTTTGAAGAGATGGGTTTTAAAGAACTTAAACAGATGGTGAAAAGGAATTCTTGGCAGAGGGAACAATATAATTAAACTTTTGGGCTGGGTGCAGTGGCTCATGCCTGTAATCCCAGCACTTGGGAGGCCAAAGTGGGAGGATCACTTGAGGCCAGGAGTTCGAGACCAGCCTAGGCAACATAGTGAGACCTCCATCTCTATTTTAAAAATCACTAAATAAAATAAAAGAATTAAACTTTTGAACTATCCATGCATTTCTAACATTCCTGAATCCATCCCAAAAGTTTTGATTGCTGTGTGGGAGTGTTAGACATTACAGGTAAAATGGCAGTCATTGTGTTATGTACAACTGGTTGAATAGTCAGAGGATCAGAGAAGAAACTGGACTGGGGAGGTTTTCATTAAGGATTCTATTATTTTGGATTATGAATATTTCCAGCATTTTTTCTTTCTCTCTTATAAATAAGTATGTATGGATTTACCCAGCTTGTGCAAGGGGGGTTTTGCTTTTAATTCCTTTTGGTATATATGTTCAGTTGAGTGGTTTATCATCAGCACCATCTTGGGTTCACACTTCTTCATACTCACTGGATATATGACAGAGTGCTTAAAATCTGGCCTGGTACAGTGGCTCACGCCTATAATACCAGCACTTTGGGGGCAAGGCAAGAGTATTGCCTGAGCCCATGGGTTCAAGACCAGCCTGAGCAACATGGTAAGACCTTGTCTCTACAATAAATCAAAAAATTAGCCGAGTCTGGTAGCGCATGCCTGTAGTTCCAGCTACTTGGAAGGCTAAAGCAGAAGGATCGCCTGAGCCCAGCAGAGCCTCTGACCTCCAAAATAAAAAAATAATAAATAAGTGAAATCTGCTTTTATGTGATTCAGGGCATTAGGAAATGGTTCTCAGTGTTCCTTAATTCTAATCTAGTAACATTTAAAAGTTACAGAGATGGTTACTAAGGTTAAGGTTACCAACATTTAAAAGTTACTGAGACGGGCTACTAAAAAGGTAGTGTCTGGAAATGGGAACAGTGCTGGAGTTGGGTATCACAGGGCTAATCTAGTCTGGTGATTGGCTTTATGGGCTGAAGCAAGTCCTGAAACTATTTTCTCAACTATAAAATGAGTAAGATAGTTGAGATACTTTCTGAGGTTATTTCTATACTGCATATTCTGAGTCTGTGAATTTTTTTTAATTTCAGTTAGAACTTTCAAAACTTTTAAAGTTTAATAGTATTTTCAAGCTGCTTAACTTCATCTCTTTTGTCATTTGTATTATAAGATTGTGCAGTTTAGCTGTAAGATCAGAGAAGACCAAACTGTTAAAGTGATTGTTAGCCGGGTTCGGTGGCTCAGCCTGTAATCCCGCACTTTGGGAGGCTGAGGTGAGTGGATTGCCTGAGCCCGCGGTTTCGAGACTCGCCTGGGCAACTTGGCGAGACCTCATCTCTACAATAAATTTAAAAAAAATTAGCTGGGCATGGTAGCGCGCACCTGTAGTTCCAGCTACTTGGAAGGCTGAGGTGGAAGGATCGCCGGAGCCCAGCAGGTCGAGGCTGCGGTGGCCAGGAGTGGCCACTGCACTCCAGTCTGGGCGACAGTGAGACTCCAACTCAAAAAAAAAAAAAGTGATTGTTGACAGGGGCATGGTTGGTATACTTTCTCCCCACCACACCACTTCAGCTTCTAATTCACGGTGAGCCACTAGTTCTAGTGGGTGGACATTGTTTCTTTCAGCTGTGTTAGGGTGGATGAAGGTTTAGATTATTGATCATTGTATTCATATGACCACTTAATATCCCAAATCGCTACATGCAGTTAAGCTTAGTAGCTGCTAAGATATAAGGAACTGCATTGAAGTCCTACAAATGGCATTAGTTCTGGACTTCTTTTTGATATGTAAGACATATCAAGTGTTCCTGTTCCAGAGAGAAACTGAAGGGACAGCCATTTCACACAGTGTAAGGTTGATTTCTCCTGAGATGCTACCCAGATCTAGAAGTATGACCTAAATCTGTCTGCTCATTATCCATTTTCAGTTACACAATTATAGTGTCTTGCTCTGTGTTGATTTAGAGCCTCCTCAGCAGTGTGTTGCAAATACCAACTGTTTTCTCTTTCTTCCTAGAGTGTGCCTCTTTGTTGACCAATACTTAGTTGGTGTCTTTTGTGATAAGGAAATAATCTCTCTTGTCAATACATTAATGAGCCTGTAGTCCCAGGCTGAGGTGGGAGGATCACTTAAGCCTAGAAGTTCCAGGCTGCAGTGAGCTGTGATCATGTAGCTGCACTCCAACCTGAGTAACACAGCCAGATCCCATCTCTTAAAAAAAAAAAAAAAAAGCTGGGTGCAGTGACTCACACCTGCGATCCTAGCACTCTGGGAGGCAGAAGAGGATTGCCTGAGCCCAGGGGTTCGAGGCCAGCCTGGGCAACTTGATGAGACCTTGTCTCTACAATAAATCAAAAAATAAAAAATTAGCTGGGTATGGTGGCGCATGCCTTTGTTTCCAGCTACTTGGAAGGCTAAAGCAGAAGGATCACTTGAGCTCAGCAGGTTAAGGCTGCGGTGGCCATGATCGTGCCACTGCACTCTATCCTGGGTGACAGAATGAGACTCTAACTCAAAAAAAAAAAAAAAGACACTAATGAGAAATGGGACTATCTTGAATATAATATAAATAAGCATACATTTGATAGAAAAACGTGAGTCTAGTTTTCTAACAGGATTGTGAAGGAGAGGCAAAGAAAAACATAACCTTTCTAGCCAAGAAGAGGGATTTTAAGGGAAACTAAGTCTTGTTTGACTGTTCTGGCCTTACCAACTACACCATGATGTAGCATAGAAGTAGTATATGTGGTTGATTCTATCACTATGCTTAGTAACTAAACAGATCTGAAGTGTATTTTATTCTAACCAATGCTTTATTTGCCAGTTAAACAATCTTTGGTTGATAAGTGATTTGGTTCTTAAAAAAACAGTATTCAGGCTGAGGTTGTATGGCACTTAACCAAATATACCTCAAGACTAAAGTATTTTCATTGTGCAAAAAACTGGTCCTCTTACTGCACATGATGGTTATCCTGCAGCTTCAATGGAAGACTACATATTAACATGACTTTATCAACCAAAGCTCCTGGCTGAGACTACGATTTCTTTCCCAAAGAGTTTATTCTTGTAGTTCCAATGTTACTTTTTAAAAAATCAAACTATGTGATATACTTTTTCTCTATATCTTCCTTTCCACATAATGCCACAAATAAAAATGTGTCTTCCAACTGATGTGGTGCTTCATGCCTGTTATTCCAGCACTTTGGGAAGTGGATGCGTGAGGATTGCCTGAGTTCAGGGGTTCAAGACCAGCCTGGGCAACTTGGCGAGACCTTGTCTCTACAATAAATCAAAAAATTAGCCGGGTGTGGTAGCACACACCTGTGGTTCCAACTACTTGAAAGGCTGAGGTGGAAGGACCACCTGAGCCCAGCAGATCAAGGCTGTGGTGGCCATGAGTGTGCCCCTGCACTCCAGCCTAGGTGACAGAGTGTGAGACTCCTACTCAAAAAAATTAAATAAATAAATAATGTGTTCTCCAAACAGGACAGAGTGTCTTCCATGTTCTTAAATAAATCTTGGATCTCTGAATGCATTAAAAGAAAAAGGCCAGATACAGCAGGGTCATGCTTGTAATCCCAGCATTTTGGGAGGCCACGATGGGAGGAACACTTGAGACCAGGTGTTCAACACCAGCATGGACTGCATAGCAAGAACTTATCTCTAATAAAAAATTTTTGAAAAAGGAAGAAAGAAAGAAGAAATACATCTTTTGTGTTCTGGGGTCTTCTCTCTGCAGGTGGAGCAGTTCTGGAGGTTTTATAGCCACATGGTACGTCCTGGGGACCTGACAGGCCACAGTGACTTTCATCTCTTCAAAGAAGGAATTAAACCCATGTGGGAGGTAAGGATTGGGGGCTTCTGACTACATTTTTTAGCGTGTTTTGTTTTGTTTTGTTTTTTGTTTGTTTGTTTGTTTTTAAGCCCTGCCAAGGTTAAAAGTATTTTAAAGCCTTCTGTCAAAACTTATCACTGTTTGGTGCATCCTTGGAGCCTGGGCCTGTAGGGAAAGGTTCCAATGCCATTGCTTATCTGTGTGGATTGGTGCTGGGTGGTTTTTAAAGACTGGTTTGTGATTAAAATGACATTATGCCATTAAAGGATTTTTGTGTGTGTGATCCCTATTTCCATAGAACTCGTGTGTGTGTGTAATATTTTTGCATAGTGCACATATGATTAAAATGGGTAAGAAAATAAGCTTAAAGGCAGTAACTGGAGACTCAGAGATGAGCTTTATCATCTCTTTGCAGAGCCATTAGTTGGCTACACTCTGGTGTAATGCAGCTTCTACTCTGACGCCTAGGTATTTTTCTAGATGACAAAAGTTGTCATATCTACCTGGCCCCACATCCCCCTCCCCTATCTTATACAACTTCCCATTGCTCACATGGTCTTGCACCTAACTTACCTTTCAGTCCCTGTAACTGGACCCTATTTGCATCTTCCTAACTCACAGTCAGCTTGTACATACACATGTTCTTGCCCACCATGGCCTTCACCAGCTTTTCCTGGCTAACTCCTACTTCCTTTAAGATCCAGCTTAAATGTTTCCTCTTCTTGAGTGCTTCTCACTGACTTGTTCTTTTTAACATATTGTGCATATCTGTTACTGCAACATTTGTAATTACAGCAGTATTGCTGTAATTTTCTTGTCTCTACTAAACTGGATCCGGGTAGAGATTGGGGCTTTATGTCTTTGTACTTGGTAATGTTGACACTTAGTAAACTTTTAGCAAATGGGGTAAGGAATTATCTGTGCTTGAAGTCTAACATTTCAATTTTGACTCAGTTTTATAAAGGGGAATTATTTTTAAAATGTCTTTTTAGCTATTTTTTTAAATTGGTTTATATCAAGGATCTCAGCTTTGTTGTTCTTTCTTTTTTCTTCTCTCCCTAGTCCTACTACAATTTTTTCTATAAGGTTGAATGATTGGAAAGTCATAAGACTTCTTAGTATTGAAGGGGTTCTTGGCTTTTACTGACTTAACACAAAAGAAAAAGTACTGTTAGCCATATTTTAATTCCAACTCTTTCTGTCTTTTTATAGGATGATGCAAATAAAAATGGTGGCAAGTGGATTATTCGGCTCCGGAAGGGCTTGGCCTCCCGTTGCTGGGAGAATCTCATCCTGGCCATGTTGGGGGAACAGTTCATGGTTGGGGAAGAGATCTGTGGGGCTGTAGTCTCTGTACGCTTTCAGGTAAGCCAACTGTGGGCCAGTCTGGTTTCTTGTGTGGCCTTTGAGCTCCTCACTGCCTCTGGTTTGCTTTGATGATTCCTTCTGTTCCTCCACTAGGAGGACATTATTTCAATATGGAATAAGACTGCCAGCGACCAAGCAACTACAGCCCGAATCCGGGATACGCTTCGGCGAGTGCTTAACCTACCTCCCAACACCATTATGGAATACAAAACTCACACCGACAGCATCAAGTACGTGTTGGCGGGGCTTGGGGGAACATGTCCCTAAGTGTAGCAGAAGTAGATCCATAGCTGGGCCCAGAGGAGTATGGTCGGACAGGAGACTGACTTATGGAGAAGGGTTAGTTAGGCTTTCCCTCTAGGGCTTCTGGCCACTTGCTGCAGTTCTTTGTCAGCGAGGCTCTCTGCCCACCTACACTACCAGGTGCTTTGTAACAGGGAGAGCCTTGCTACAGAAACCCAGTTGCACTTCCTGGGCTTGCTTAATTCCTACATGCTATCTTGTCTTTCATACTCTAACCACTGTCTTAAAATGAAAGACAAAGTGCTTTTCTTTTTCTTACTGTTTTTTAAGATGATTTCACCAAACAATAAAGTCTACTTCCCTGTCCACCCTTCTCCCTACTTTTGCATGCCTTTTTCCACCTGTTAGCTTCAGTCTATTTTCTTTGTCCTGGGAAATTAACTACTTATCAGGAATGACTCCATTTCCTTGTGTGTAGAGCTGAAATCTTAGAGAAAGCAGAATAGTATGTGTGAGAATAGAATTGAAGGGAAGCATGAAGGTCACAGGGAATATAAGATAAGCTTTGTGATCTCCCTAGTGCTCCAGGAAATGGGGCTCTCTGTTCACCGTGAGAATCACTGGTTAGGCCTGTTCTTTCTGTGATTGACTGTCAGAAATAAGTTCAGGTTATTATGAAAAGGTTGTGGGGAGTGGCTGCCAGGTTGTCTCAAAACCAGAGGGAGAGCTAGCTAGCTAGGAGTCAGGATTTTAAGGTTTAGTTCCCTCCTATGACCCCATATCAATATGTGCCTTTGACAACTCTTTACAACTCTGCTTCAGTTTCCCCATCTGTGAAATGGGGGATAGTAATAGTTTACCTAATAAGACTGTTGTGAAACTGATTTAATCTTTGTAACTAAGGTTCCTCAGATGGAGAATGCTCTTACAGGGCCAAGTATTATTATTGCTGTCATCATCATCATTACTAATAATATCATCATCATGTTATTCTTTTTAAAGAATAAGTAGTAGTGAGCCCAGTGATTGTGTTCAGCAGACTGACCATTTGGGAATCCCTTTCCCATGCATTCACAGATAACGTTGTGGGTGGAGTTGGCTTAAACCAGCTAAGTGCTAGTTTTTAATCGGGATCACTGCCACAGGAGTTGGTCTGTAATCAAATGGCTGTATATGACTCATCATAGCCACCAACAGTTATTAGCCAGCTGTGGCCCTAGTTGCTTGCCTTAGCAGTCCTGTGTTAGCATTGTTTTTCTCTAGGCAAATTTTTCTTATTCTGTGTTCTGGGATAGAAATAGTTTCTACCCTCCAGCCAGGTTCAGTCCAAGCTGGAGAGATCTACACTCTTTTTTAGGTCTCTTGTTTTCAAGATTCCCAAGTGTCCCTCACCCCAGCTCATCCCCAAAACAAGCTTTTCACCTAGATAGGAAAGGGAAAGAGGTATTTATCAACTCTCACCTCTCTGCTGTTCTCCCTTTCTAATACCATGAGGCAGTTCTTTCTGACTTTTGTAGAAACGTGTGTGTATGTCCTTAAGAGTCTAGGAG
This sequence comes from Tarsius wallacei, assembly GCA_963574415.1. NCBI lineage: Eukaryota > Metazoa > Chordata > Mammalia > Primates > Tarsiidae > Tarsius > Tarsius wallacei. The sequence continues at coordinate 29,432 of CAUYQG010029575.1, forward strand.
AACCAATGGATTTTTGCCTTAGTCTGCTAGAAAGACTGGCCTGCTGCTCACTGCTTTATCCAGAGGTCTGCCTCTGGTTCTTCAGTCCTGCAGCTATAGGGACCAGAAAACCCTCATTGAGACCCAGATGCTACTTTCCCTTTCATTCCCATCTTTCCTCTCACAATGAGCCAACCTTTTGCACTTCCACTAGAATGCCAGGCAGGCTGGGCCCCCAAAGGCTCCTTTTTCAAAACCTCTGGAAGCCGCGGTTGAATGTGCCATGACCCTCTCCCTCTCTGGATGGCACCATCATTGAAGCTGGCATCATCGGAGCCTCTTGTTTTGTTGGCGTGCTACCTGGAAGATCCTTCTGTCCTGGACAAGAGGAATTGGAAGAGCATTTTATGTTTTAAGAACAGGCTGACACAGCAGCTACACCAACAGCTGAGATCACTTAATAAATGGTGCTAAACTAGCTTGTCTCATGCTCTTGCTCTTTATGGTGCATCAAAGTTGTGGCCTTTCGGACAGACTGTCACCATATTAAGGGATGGCACAGACTTTTCCATGGAGGGCCATCCGGGGAATGCCGCCTTATTTCCATAAGCCCATTGTGTAGTGTCATGTGTTATCTTGTTCCAGGACTGCTGAGGTCTGACATAATGAGGTGACATCTAGCTCTCAAAATAACACCCCATTTTCTGGTACCTTAATTTGACTTCCCATCTAGTCACACGGATGACCAGAACAGAGTGATTTCATCTTGAAAATCTGTGAAGGTTGGAAAGGGGAATCCTTGGCCTTTGCTTTGCTGACTTCTGTTTGCCTTTATTTCAAAGAAATCTCTTGCTTGAAAGTAAATACCTGCTTCTGTCTGTGTGTGGCTGTATATATATATATCTTCCTTGCTTTGTGCTAATGGGGTTTTCTTATTGGTGCCAATGCTGCCCAAGCCACACATCTTTGCCAGCCTTCTCCCTTCTGCTTTCCTTTTGGAGCCAGATCCTCTTCCTCTTTGAGCTAGCCCTGCTTGCAAGGTCCCCAGGTTATAGCCCTTCCCTTCCTCCCAGGCCCATTGTTACTCTGCAGTGGAATCTGAGGTGGGGAAATGTCTTCATCCTGTGTGGCTTTGCTCCTTAGGATATCTGACCATAGCACGTACTAGCCCCTCCTGTGCTTTGTGACTTTGGCATGTTTGTGCCACAGCTTGGCCTTTAGGCCTCTAATCTGCATTGTAGAGTTTTAGTAAGTCTCATGTTACTTTAGTTTTCTTAGGAGCTACCACCAAAAACAAAAATAAGCACCCATTTTTGCAAACACTGGGTCAGGCTGCCTAAAAGGATCAGTGAAAAATGGCTGTGGATGTAAGGTTGCATTGTCCAGAGTGGCTGTTCTACTTTAGCTGTGATATCTTGTGCTTGTACCGTCCTGACTTACCCCTAATCTCCAGGTGGCCAGGATCCCATAGAGCACACCTTGGGACCAGCATTGTAGGCACAACATTCTAGGAGTGCTTGTGTCATTGCTGCTTTGTTTATTGCATATTCAAAAGTGGTTGAAGTATCTAGAAAATAGGAGATTTGCTGGAATATGGAAAGGTCCATTCTCTATGCTTTTTATCATTTGTCAAAGAATTACCTTATCTGACTATCTGACCTCTTGCCTTCAACTATTATGCATTGACCTTAATTTCTGCTATATTGTAACTGCTCCAGGGGATGAACTTGCTGTCACCTCCCACAGTTAGAGTCAGTCAGAAAGCACCAAACTGACCTTGAGATCCCTCTGATCCTTGACACATGTGAGTAAAAGTCAGAACTAGGTCTGCTTTGTTCTATTCCTTGTGGCTCTTTCATGAGTACGGCTTTATTTGAGCCAAAGAACAGCAGCTGCCGGGACTTAAGAATTCCTAGGAAGAGGAAGGAAGAAACCCAACAATTATTCTTCCGCAAGTACTCTGGAGATTAGGGCTGCTAGAAATGGTAAAGGCAGTTTTTTAGGAGTATCTTAGATTTTTCAGTCAAGTGTGCTTAGTTCCAGTTTGCTGTTTGGGTCCACTTTCCAATGTCTTTCAGCTATTTGGTTTTTCCAGCCTCCCCCAGTCACATTGCTTGTGACTTCCTACTGCACCTCTAGGTGACCTGAGAGGCATTCACTGCCACACAGAAAGGATGATGAGCTTCTTTGCTATAAAGGGCTCTTGCCCTTGTTTATTGCTTATCTCACCTCTAGGAAATGGAATACTTGTTAAATTGAGTTTTTGTTCAGGTCATGGTTTCTTTTAATGAGGCCAACTTTTAGTTGAGTTTTCATAGGTTTGGATCCTTGCTAGCATCAAATGATCACCATATCCTCTGCTTTGAAGAGTAACCTTATAACACAGCCAGAACCATGAGGCCATCAGGATAAAATTGGGCAAGCCATAATATGAAACAGCAATGTCTTTTGTGAAAAAAACTCCCCTTTGGAATCGTCACTAGATCCCTTTGTTCATCTGGCCTTAAGTGGAAAAGGAAAATAGGGCCACCTTCCCATAGTGGGCTGTGGTGCTGGGGAAGACTAGCCTCACTTCTCTGCAGAGACAGTTGAGGGTAGGTGAGTCCTCTTTATCCCTTTATCCTAGAGGAGGGACAGGTTGGATTGGGACTTCCTTTATGACATCTAGGTATCATTATGTTTCAGCACTGAACTTTAATATATAGGTAAGGACCAACCCATTCCTTCTCCTGTCATGGCCATATCATAGCCTGGTAGCCCTGGGTCACACCAGCATAATTGCTGGCCTAGGTTTGCATCTGTGAAATGTACCATCAAACTAATAGTCAAAGTGAGGAAAGCTTGGATTAGCAAGAGGCTGAGTGCCTCCATGAGTATTGAGGGCTGGTGAGTACAAGGCTAGGAACCTTGCAGGTTTTGGGCAGGGATGGAGGGAAGTACAGAATTGCACAGAAATTAGATCTCTGCTCTCAGAATTTGTTTTCTGGTAAGTGAGATGGAACAAGAGTGGTCTTCAACGAACTCTTTGTTCCTCTGTCATTTGATCCTGTTCAGAATTCCCTGTAGGCTATATTAATCTCAGTAATTTTTTCTTTTTATAGAAGCTCCAGACATAGACACTTTTTACATTTAACTTGTTCTTTGTTTACCTTTAAAAGAAGAAAGTTTTAGTATTACCTAATATGTCTGAAATGCCAGGTGGAAAATAGCTAGAATATTCACACCTAGCTTTAGGCGGTAGATTTTTCTCTTAGCCAGGATGTTGGCCTATGAGAATAAGAGTGATTATACCAAAGACTATAGCCGACTCTTATTTCCACTGAATCCATGTGAGGAAACTTCTTAACTGACATTCTTCATGTTAAGGATTAACATAATGAAGATACTTCTGAAGAAGCTGAGAGGGCAATTTAATACTTGAATGGTTTAGGGGGAGCGCTGAAGGCCATATTTCTTTACATTCTTGACAGAAAACTGTTCTGTCTAGGCTAGTGTAGGTATGGACTTTTCTGGAAACAAAAGGATAAATGATACAAAGTTCCAACACAGCCATGTAATTTCTTGTTGACACCTAAGTTGTTTAAAGTAGAATTTAAGTCTCAGTGTTAGAGCAAAGAGTTTCCCTGGGTCATTACCAAGTACTGGATTTTGCTTTGCCCTTTTCTTCATTTGGAATGAAGAGTGAGATTGCCTTCTGACATCACTTAGGGCCTCACAAAGTACATCACTTAACTGCCTTGCCAGAAAAGTTATGGAACAGGTGTCTTGCTGTGAACATTGAGTTTGGTAATTGACAAAGACTGACACACTTATTTGGTAATTATTTTAGTTAGCACACACTAGTAGCTTTGGTAAGACTCTTTGAAGAAACCATTAACTGAAAATCTGCCTCTTACTCTAAGAGGTAGATGGTTTAAATATAAGTGCTGCTATTCAAAAAAAGGAAATATGAATTAAGCTGGTATAAATACTGCCTAGAAGAGTGAATTTATTGTGCCAGGTCTCTTTTCTAAAAACGACTTGTAGAAGACCTGTAATAAAATATGTTTTAGTGGTAATAATATTAAACGTGTAGTAAGTGACACGTATATTGTCCCCCAGGTTACTGTGTCACCAAATTAAGCCAAGAATGGAGTAACTGATAATAAGAAACTTCAGATATAGAAGCAGCACATGTTATATATATTTCCTATGGAACTTGCCACTTTGGGGCTAAAAAGTGGCTAGGCCAAAAGGTAGGAAATCAGCCCCTCGGAGAAAATTGACAGTGGGTTAGAGTCTCCAGAAGTGTAAGGTATCTGGTTTTCTCCTGCTGTTACTCACCGAGTAGTCACCAGGGGCCTTTTCTCTGGACCACAACCCTGAGAGACTGTATCCTTTCCATCACATTGTTATTCCTTCCTAACCCCAATTTCTAAATTGAGCTAATCAGCATGAAAGTTGTGATGAGCATTGTTCCTTGGAGATTTAGAACTGCCGTGATCTACATTTAAATGTTGACATAATAGTTACATAAGTATTTAAGAAGCAGATGGAACCTGACACATTTAGGGTCTGGGTTTAGACAGGTTAGAAGGTTGGAAATGTGAAAGCAGAGAAAATGGTATCATGTCCTCATTACATCTTTAGACATCATAATGCTGTTGACTACTTGCTTTTACCCTCAGGATGAGGCCTGTTAAAGATTGTTTCTACCACCTGTTCCCAGGTACCCAAGGCAGAAAAGGCAGGAAGTGTATATTGGAAGTGTTTCCAGTGATGGTTGAGCTCCAGCTTGGTCTCACTGGCCTCCCCTGTAGCCTTGTTGAAGGAACACTGTTGCAAATCCTTGAGGGAATAGGGGCAGACTGCCCAAGTGGAGCAAGCAGAAGTGCCCGCTGTCCCTGAAAGGGTGGACTGCAACTGCCAGTCTGAGAGGAAAATTCAATGGGGACCTCTGCTCTGCTCCCAGGTACCTGCAACTCCACTCGACTTGGAGGGCATCTGAAGTGGGATTTGGGGTTATCGTGTTCTCTCTGTTCAAAAGCTTTTGATCTGAATGTGCTATTGTGTTTTTTGTCTCTGGTTTGCCAGGGCCTGGGAGGAGTTTCATGGCCTGGTGAACAGCAGCGGCCGCTGATCGGACGCTCCCCCTCTGTCTCTCACACTCAGGGTAGGGCCTTGTCTATCTTCTTTGTAACCCTGTGACATACCTCTCAGCCATAGGACCCCTCTTCCCAAGGGGATGCCCTCTTCCCATTTACTCCCAATCTTTCTCTGCCAACATTGAACCTCAGAGAAACACATGGCATCCCAAACTATAGATTCTCATCCTCCCTGGGTCTCATGTCTCCTGACAACCCCTGGGCAGGCTGCTTCACCTCATCACGCCTCTGTTTTCTCATCTGGAAAATGAGGCTCCATGGACCAACAGGTCTCTGAGAATCTCTTTCAATGCTAACACTTCACGATGGTAAATGTGCCACAGATCTCTTTTCTTTTGTTCAGTTGTGGCCATTTTTAACCATGTGGTAATGTCCTTTGACTAAAAGGGCAGTTTCACTGGCCCTAATATGGGTTAGATGAGAGGTATGTCTTCCTGTTTGCTGGTATTGTTTATCAGTTATGAGGAAACAGTGATAGAAATTCAGGGTTTCAGCAACGAAAGTAAGTGGGGACTGGATTTCAGGGCTGCGTGAGAGACAGTTTCAGGCAATACTGTCACTAGACCAGCACATATGTACTGGCAGGGAAAGGCACTGAGATAGCAAAGGTTGGGGCAACTACAGCATTGACCTCAGAAATATTTGCATTTCAGTTAGGAGAGTCCCAAGTCCATGTCTGTCTCTGTGGCAGAGGGAATTGGGTAAATTTATTCTGAATGAAAGGAATAGATGAAAAACCAGTATCTGCATGTGTTGGAGATGAGAGCCTTTTCCTGGACATCACACTACCCCACCACTACCATCCCTGAGAAATAGTATTTCTTAAATTGGAGCACAACATTCCACTATAGTAGCTACTTCAGAATTCCCTCCTCCCAGGAAGGAAATGGGGGTTTTCCAGAAAAGGAGACCTGCATCCCTCACATGGGCTAGGAGAGAAGATGACACTGAGAAGGACAGCAGTGGATGGCCAGGGGTCTGGGTACCCTGGGGTGTCAGTATACTCCACAGGTAAAACACAGTCTTGGCCGGGCATGGTGGCTCATGCCGACAAGCCCAGCTCTTTGGGAGGCTGAGGCAGGAGGACTGCTTTAGCCCATGAGTTCAAGACCAGCCTGAGCAACAAAGTGAAACCTCATCTCTACAAAAAATAAAAAAAATTAGCCAGGCATGGTGGCATGCACCTGTAGCCCCAACTACTCGGGCAGCTGAGGTGGAAGGATCATCTGAGCCTGGGAGATTAAGGCTGCAGTGAGCCACAGTCATGCCACTGTACTCCAACCTGAATGACAGCATAAGGCTCCAACTCAAAAAAAAAAAATCATGAGTTCCCACATGAATTACACCATCCACACATTTTTTTGTTTTCTTTATTATAAATTCAATTTTCAGATGGTAATATCAGATTTTAAAAATTAACAATTTAAAGTTTCTCCTTGAAAAACATAGAGACAGGCATAGTGGCTCATGTCTGTAATCCCAGCTACCTGGGAGGCTGAGATGGGAGGATTGCTTGAGCCCATGAGTTCAAGGCTGGCCTGGCAACATAGTGAGACCCTGTCTCTAAAAAATATATATGTGTGTATGTATATGCAGTCAACACAGAATTCCAAGAGGGCTGCTAGTATACACAAGGAGAGAGAAAAGCATGTACCAGTTCTAATAGTGGATAAGTCATTGACTTGCAGGGTAAAAAATAGCAAATATTTTAAATAAAGCATTAAGTTAAATTTTCAGAAGTCTGATACAATAATGGAATTGTTTTTAAGATATTAGCATATTTAATTTAATTTTTTTTGCTTTTAATATTCTTAAAATCAGGGCGTCTACAGTGAATGTGATAAGGGTTTTGTCATAGTTTCATGGGCAGTGTTTACTTCTTAACGTACATAAAATGATAGTGCCTTTAAAAATTGACGGTGGAGCCGGGCTCGGTGGCTCAGCCTGTAATCCCGCGCCTTGGGAGGCTGAGATGAGTGGATTGCCTGAGCCTGCGGGTTTGAGACCCACCTGGGCAGGTGAAACCTCATCTCTACAATAAACCAAAAAAAAAAATTAGCCGGGCGTGGTAGCGCACGCCTGTAATTCCGGCTACTCAGAAGGCTGAGGCGGAAGGATCACCAGAGCCCAGCAGGTCGAGGCTGCGGTGGCCGGAAGCGGCCACTGCACTCCACTCAGGGTGAGAATGAGACTCCGACTCAAAAAAAAAAAAAAAAAATTGACGGTGGCTCATGTCTGTAATCCCAGCACTTTGGGAGGACAAGGCGAGAGGATTGCCTGAGCCCCCAGGTTTGAGACCAGCCTGGGCAACTTGATGAGACCTCGTCTCTACATTAAATCAAAAAATTAGCTGGATGTGGTGGCGCACACCTGTGGTTCCAGCTACTTGGAAGACTAAGGCGGAAGGTAGAGGCTGTGGTAGCCGTGAGCGGGCCACTGCACTCCAGCCTGGGTGACAGAGTGAGACTCCTACTCAAAAAAAAAAAAAATTGACAGTGTCTTAGGTTCCATGAAAAAAGAAGTATTTAAAATGAAAGTAGTATAGTCAGGATGGAATAAAAGTTAAAATGACTCCCACCCCCCTTGGCAGACACTAAATCCCTCAGGAAAAATATCTTTGAATTGCTGTGAAAAGTCATATTTGCATAATTGCCATTTTGTGGTCTCTTTGTTCTTTTTTTCTGGCCCCATATCTTTTTTATTCAGCGTGGGAGGCAGAGGAAGAGCACTCATGGTTTAGGTGTTTTCCTTAAAGCACAGACTTGGAAGTCTGTGAGGAGTGTTTGAATTTAAACAAAAAGAAATCCACTCCCTTCGTTGTCTTAACAAACTTGAAAGGACTTCTTTGCGTTGCATCTCTATTGATTTAGCATCACTTAAAGTGAAAGAGATGTTCTAAGAAGATACGCATGCCCACCTCATGATTGTTGGGTCTGCCAGTTTAGAAGCCCTTTAATACTTTGGCCTTCTCTTCCTTTTTCTTTTCTTCTTCCAAGTAGATAGTGATCTATAAGGAAATGTGGTAGAAAAAATGCTATGTAAATAATTCATGAAGCACAAATACTTTTCCTCAGTTTATCTGCTATTTTATGTCATTACATATGACGGCTAGTATTTTAGGACTTTCATTTCACTTCCATTACAAGTAAGTATTGCCCTTTTAGCCATGTCTTCAGTAAAAGTCCCGGTTAGCCCCTAGGAAAGGATTCTAGTTACCTAACTGGCATGCACAGAACAGTGATCTCTATTGTTGGGGAATGAATTTGATGTAAAACAAAGATGAGAGATTGGCATTTGCTCCCACTGAACCTAGAAGGGTTTGCAGCTTTACTGAATATGCAAGGAGATCAGAAAAAGACAGACTGGCCAGGAGTGGACAGCTGATAGCCAGAGAAAGTTCTCCTTAAGGCTGCATGCTTCTTTAGGTCTACAGCGTTGCCCAGAGCCATACTTCAGAGCACAGGCTCAGGTAAGATTCCTCCTTGGATGACTCCCAGCTTTCACTTGAAGACCCAGAATCCCTTAGTTGTCCTGCCAGGCACCAGCACGGTGGCAGGTAACTCCAAGAGAGGAGGGAAGGCATTCTTCTGAGTAACCGCCTTGCCCCTCTGTCATTCACCTTCAGGAGTTAACCTCTGCCTCAGCTCATTGTTCCCAGAGTTGGAACCTGCCCATTTTCTAAAAGTACAGAAAAGTGATCATTTTGAGGCAGAGCAGATTGGAAAGTTGTCTCAGAGTATTTGAGCCATGTTTTCCCCAAAATACCCGGGAATGTTAAGTTGGAAGCCAGTCTGGATGGGGCTCTCTGATATTTCTGAGATCTCATCATCAGGACAAAGGAATATCCAGTAGAGAAAGAATTATTTTGATTTTCTCCAGCATTGTGGGACTGTGAACTCCTGTGTCCTATTTGGTACCCTAAGCATAGCCCATGCACCATCACAGCACTGCCAGATGGATAGAGGACTAGCCCTCAGGAACTCACTGTGGATTTTCTAAATTTTAGTTTACTTTTAAAAGAACAGAAGCATATTAAAACAAACAAAAAAGTCGCCTGCAGCTCCTGCCATTTCCTATCTACATTCTCTTTCCCTGTCTCCTGATCTCTCTGTGCACTGCAGCCTTGGGTACAGGATGTAATTGAGTATTACTTCCCAGCTGAGTTGAGGTGAACGCATTCTTCAGACTAAGTTTGGCACCAAGCTGTTCTCAATCCACTTTTTTAAAGAAGGGCTGGACCAAAGCCATAGGGCCTCATTGCCACCAGCCTGTTTTAGTCTGTCACTGTCAGGAGCAGGCCACCCCGCCCTTATTACTCTTTGTTTTCCTCTTAAAACAAACTGAACAAACCTCAGTCTATGCTCCTGGCTTTTCTTTTACCCTTCTCCCCTTTTCTCCATCTTGCTAACAGACCTTATAATGATAAGACTTCTTAGGTTTTCTGACTATAATGAGGTCTGTAATAATAGAAACAATTAGAATAGATATTAAATATCTGAATAAGAAAGTGTTTATAAAACTCTTCAATTTAACTGCCACACAAAGAAGAATGTATTTCTGGTCCAACCCCAGCACAGTAGAGGAATTCCTCTAAAATATAAGATGACCTGCTTATGGTGATGATTATCCTGAAAATTCTCTTTACTGAAGAGTTAAAAGAGCTGAATCTGGATGTTTGCCTGCCACCTCCCTTACTCCAAGATAGATAATTCTCCCAGAGTCAGGAAATTCTCTGATTCTACTTTCACACCCCTGCCTTTCCATGATTATCCTGAAAAATCTTCTGATAAGAAGAGTGGAATCCCTACTGATAGACTTGAGTTGTCCAGTGGCTATGTGGGCATAGAGGTGGCATTAAAAGGGAAGAAATGAGATACAGCCATCTGCATCTGTATAATCACTTTCTGTGGTATTAGATGTAAGTACAAAAAGGTGTCTTCTGTAATGCAGTCTCAGTAACAGCACATTACCCCAAAGGAAAGCAGAAATAACACATTCAGTTATTCTTGCTTTCCTCTGTGTTATGAGCAGATGTATTCCCTGTCTTTTGCTATCTACTTGTGGCACCTCAGAGAGACCTGTCCTTTTGAAAGGAGTTTTTTATACCACTGGCCTTTTAAAAAGATGGTCACCCTATTAACATTGTGTTCAGCCTTCCGCTGGCTTAGATGAAAATAGTTGAAATGTTCAGTAGCCATTTATAAGTGAACCACATGGTCATGCTTGCTAGTTATAAATGCCAGTGGAGTTTTGAGATGACATCAGTTTCTTTCCAGCTGCAATTTCCCCTCAGTTCTTGTCTACAGTTATTCTCTTTGTGCAGTGGGGGCTGTTATTTACTGCCATCATGGAGGAGGATCTATTAGCCAGTAAAAGGAGGAAACTGCCATTTGGCTGGACTGAGCATGTTCTTTCTTCAGTATCTATTTGCTCTGGGACAATTTCCATATATCCAGTTAATTGCAACAATTTTTAAGATAGGTCAGTTGAAGCCCAAGCTTCTAGAATGTCCCATTAAAACTAAAGGGAAGTAATGACTCCAGAATTCAGGTTAATAAGAATTTCTGTTTAAAATTTTCCTGCAGGCCGGGCTTGGTGGCTCAGCCTGTAATTCCGTGCTTTGGGAGGCCGAGATGAGTAAATTGCCTGAGCCCACGGGTTCGAGACCCGCCTGGGCAACTTGGCGAGACCTCATCTCTACAATAAATCAAAAAAATTAGCCGGGCGTGGTAGCGCACGCCTGTAGTTCCAGCTCTTTGGAAGGCTGAGGCGGAAGGATCACCGGAGCCCAGCAGGTCGAGGCTGCGGTGGC
>CAUYQG010029577.1:0-59220 GCA_963574415.1 Tarsius wallacei
TGGAAAAAGTGTCTCAATAGGTGTACTGCCTCAAACGGAGAGTACTTTGAAGGTGACTAAAGTTTAAACATGTAAGACTAAATACACGATTTTCTCCCTTTTTTTCTTATAAAAAATTGGGTAAGCCAGGCTCGGTGGCTCAGCTTGTAATCCCGTGCCTCGGGAGGCGGAGGTGAGTGGATTGCTTGAGCCCGTGGGTTCGAGACCCGCCTGGGCAACTTGGCGAGACCTCATCTCTACAATAAATCAAAAAATTAGCCGGGCGTGGTAGCGCGCGCCTGTAGTTCCAGCTACGTGGAAGGCTGAGGCGGAAGGATCGCCGGAGCCCAGGGGGTCGAGGCTGCGGTGGCCGGGAGCGGCCACTGCCGTCCAGTCTAGGCGACTGAGTGAGACTCCAACTCAAAAAAAAAAGGGAGAAAATCGTGTATTTAGTCTTACATGTTTAAACTTTAGTCACCTTCAAAGTACTCTCCGTTTGAGGCAGTACACCTATTGAGACACTTTTTCCACTGCTCAAAACAATTTCTGAACTCATCCATTTTGACGCCTTTTCATGCTTCTACTGTTTTTTGTTTCATCTATTCCACACAGGCAAAACGTTTCCCTTTGAGGACTTTTATCATCTGGGGAAACAACAACCAAAAAAGTAGCTCAGGGTGAGATCTGGTGAATAGGGAGGATGGGGAGGGGGGAGTCATGTCATTTTTGGTCAAAAACTGTTGAACACTCAGCTCGGGGTGAGCAGGTGTGCTTGTAAATCGCCCATCATGAAAGGGACAAACACATTGAAAGAATCTCCCCCCAAAATTCACTGAAGCCAAACATAGCACAACAACACTAGCTAGTAGACCGATGCTGATGGGTTCCTAGTACACGTACCTAGCAGGGGAAGTCTGTACTATAAGGAGTCTGTCCTCCAAAAAAATAATTTAGATATCCTCTTTGGTGAAATGACTCTTCAAGTGCTTTGCCAGTTTTTTGGTGGGACTTTTTTTTTCTTTTTTTCCGTTGCTGTGTTATAGGAGTTCTTTATTAACATCTTATTATATATAGGATTTACAAATATTTTCTCCCGTTCTGTAGGTTACCTTTTCACTGTGCTGGGTTTGTCCTTTGGTGCGCACCAAAGTTTCTAATCTCGATATAGTCCAATTTATCTGTTTTTGTTGTTGTTGATACTTCCATCCATTTCTGCATCCTTCTTTGCTCTGTTTGTTCTTTCCATCATCCGCGAGCTGGTGAGCTCTGAGAAACAGTGGGCTTCCGGGACAACATGTCTTTGGAGTCTGACTGTCAATGAAAATCCTAGTTTCATTCCTTTCTGAGCAACATCAAGTAAGGCCCTTAAGACCTGCCACTCAGCTTTCTTCTCTGAAAGTGGAATAGAAATCCTAACATTTACCTCTGAAAGTTCTGACAGCACGAGCAAAACCAGAGGTTTCCAGATGGAGTTCCAGCCCTGGAATAAGCAGGATGAGGAAGGGCAGAATGCATGTCAACAGACGCATACAAGCTGCTCCTGAGGAAGGCTCTAAACACTGCCACCTACTTAGAGCCCACTGACCACTGTGCAGCCACACAGCCACCCCACTGCCAGGGAGTCTGGGAAATGCGATTTTTATACTTAATTAGATGAGGGTCTTGGTAAGAAGGAGAGAGGCTTTTAGATGACTATTAGTCAGGTCAACGATGGAGAAAACGCCACAAAAATGGATACTTTGCAAAAGATAAAATAAAATAAATGTACAGTACACTGTATTAATAGTTTTAGAGCAGCGCTGTAGAGAATTTTATCATGCTCATCTACACAGGAACCAGGTGTTCTCTTTAGAGATTCTATGCACTGCCATTTATGGTTTGAATCCTTACTTCGACTGTTTGAATCCTTATTTCGACTGTTGTTAACTCTGTGACCTTGGCGAGGTCCTGACGCTCTCTGTGCCAGGCATTTGCACCGTCCATCTGCAACACACTGCAGGTTGGCTGTTATGTTTGTCTTGTATGCTGAATGAAGCTGAGGTTTGGAGATCATCACCCATGTCACCCTGTGGGATGGGAAAGGAACAAATTGCTTTGTGCAGGGGAGGGGTTGGACGGGGGCTTGAGAGCCGGTACAGAGAATCCACCTCCAAAAACTCGCCTCTTCAAAACCCTGAGTGGGTTGGCAGTGTCTGAGTCAAGATGTCCTCTTTCCAGGTGCACCTTTTTGAACGTGGGTTTTCACTTTATGCCTTTTCTTTTCCACGTGTGCCAGCAGTACCTTCAGGAAGGTTCTCAGATGCTCCCACGTAAATTGTACACGTCGGGACCACAGACTACTGCTGTATAGTCACATGGGCACACATCGTTTTCTTGACGTGCCAGATGTTCTAGAATTATGGGAAATGCATGGGTTGTCTCCTATTGAAGTTCTTTGATAGGTGAATTTGTTGCAAGGAAACTCTCATTATTTTGTTTCTGCTTTTTATCATGTTTTTTTTTTTTACTTAATAAATGAACTTACAGGGATGTACAGTACATGCATAAAAGGCATTCATTTTAAGTGTATTGACAAATGTAACCTCCAGTGCAATCAACATCCTAACCAAGATACAGGACATCTCTACCACCCCCAAAGCGCCCGCTCCAGACCCCAGGCAACCATTCACCTGCTTTGTGTCCTGTTAATTCGTTTTGCTTTTTCTTTCTTTATTTTAGGGTGTGGGGTACACGTGAAGATTTTCTACATCAGTAAGTTGCAGGCAAGTGAAGTCTGAGTTTCTAGCCGGCCCTCTCTCCCCAAGAGTGGACCTGGAAGGCCGGGTGTTGCCACATGCCTCCCTCTTTTCTTCCTCCATTCCTCCCCTAGCAGTGTTTAGCATCTACCAATCCTACACTTGTGCTCATGTGAACAGTGACTAGGGCCCGCTTACCAGCGAGAACAGGCGGTATTCACCTCTTTGTTTCTGTTAGTTCACTTAGTACGATGGTCTCCATCTGCATCTATGTTGCTGCAAAGGCAATGATTCTGCTCTTCTTTATGGCTGCATAATATTCCATGCTGTATATGTACCACCTTTTCTTTTTTCAATCCATTTTCGACGGGCATCTGGGTTGATACCATGTTTTTCCTATTGGAAATAGTGCTGCAATAGTTATACATGTGTGGGTGTCTTTCTGGTGAAGCAATTTGTGTTCCTCTGAGTATATTCCCAGAAGAGGGATGGCTGGATTGCATAGAAGCTCAATTTTTAGTTCTTTGAGAAATCGCCAGACTGCTTTTCACAAAGACTGAACTTACTTACATTCCCACCAACCGTGTAGAAGCATTCCCTTTTCTCCACCGCTGTGCCAGCTTCTGTTGTTTTTTGACTTTTTAATGACAGCCATCCTTACCAGTATTGGTGGTCTTGATTCGCATTTCTCTAATGATTAGTGAGGATGAACATTTTTTCATATGTATATTGGCTGCTTGGTTGTCTTCCTTTGAGAAGAATCTGTTCGTGCCCTTTGCCCACTTTTTAATGAGATTGTTTATTTTTTTCTGGTCAATTCATTTGAGTTCCTTGTAGATTCTAGATGTTAGGCCCTTGTCAGTTACATAGCATGCAAATATTTTTTCCCATTCTGTGGGTTGTCTCTTGATGGTTTCTTTTGCTGTACATAAACTTTCCAGTTTAATAAGGTCTCGCCTGTTAATCTTAGCTTTTGTTGTATTTGCTTTTGAGGACTTAGTCATGAATTCATCACCTACTCTGATGTCCAGGAGGATGTTTCCTAAGTTTTCTTCTAAGATTCTTATAGTTTGAGGTTTTATATTTAAGTCCTTGATCCATTTTGAGCTAATTTTTGTGTATAGCAATGGGTAAGGATCCAGATTCATTCTTCTGCGTGTGGTTAGCCAGTGTTCCCAGTGTAATTTGCTAAATATGGTTTCCTTTTCCCCAGCATCTGTTTTTGATGGCTTTGTCAAAGATGATTTGGTTGAAGAACCTTGGTTTTACTTCCAGATTCTCTGTTCTGTTCTATCGATCTATGTGTCTGTTCCTGGACAAGTACCATGCTGTCTTGGTTACTGTAGATTTGTAACCGCTTATTTTATTTTATTTTTGAGTTGGAATCTCACTCTGTTGCTCAGATTGGAGGCAGTGGCACGTTCCCAGCCACCACAGCCTCAACCAGCTGGGCTCAGGTGATCCTTCCGCTTCAACCTTCCAAGTAGCCAGAATTATAGGTGCGCACTACCACGCCTGGCTAATTTTTGATTTATTGTAGAGACGCAGTCTTGAACCTGTGGGTGCAGGCAGTCCACTCGCCTCGGCTTCCCAAAGTGCTGGGATTCCATGCTGAGCCACCGAACCCCAGCCTGTACTAGTCGAAAGTGTGGAAGTAACCCGCCTCCAGCTCTGTTCCTTTTGCTGAGAATTACTTTCACTATTTGGGCTCTTTTGATTCCACGTCAATTTCTGTATTGTCTTTTCTAGGTCTCTGAGAAATGATGTTGTTAATTTGATAGGGATTTCATTAAATGTATGGGTTGCTTTGGGTAGGATGAACATCTTGGTGATATTGATTCTTCCAGTCCGTAAGCATGGGATGTGTTTCCATTTGTTTGTGTCATCCTCGATTTCTTTGAGCAGTGTTTTGTAGTTATAATTGTAAAGGTCTTCCACTTCTTTGATTAGGTGGATGCCAAGATGCTTTCTTTTTTGTGGCTACTGTGAATGGAATTGTGTTTTTTATTTGGTTCTCAGCTTGCTTGCTGAAATTCAACTGTCTTTTGCAAATTGATTTTGTAACCACAAACGTTGCCAAAGTTGTTTATCAGTAGGAGGAGGTTTTCGACAGACTCTAGGATTTTCTAGACGTAGAATCATATCTGCAAAGATGGATAACTTAACTTCTTCTTTTTCTGTTTTGATACCCCTGATTTCTTTCTCCTACCTGATTGCTGTGACGAGGACTTCTAGCACTATATTGACTAGGAGGGTCAACATGGGCATCCTTGTCTCGTTCCAGTTCTTAGGGCAAATGTTTCCAGCTTCTGGTCATTAAGCCCGATGTTGGCTACAAGTTTGTCATAGATATGGCTCTTATTCTTTTGAGGAATGTTCCTTCAGTGCCTAGGTGTTCAAGGGGTTGGATCAAGAAGGGATGGTGGTTTTCATCCAATGCTTTCCCTGCATCTAATGAGATAATCATTTGTTCTTGGTTTTATACCTGTCTATGCGATAGGTGACATTTATGGACTTACATATGTTGAAACAGCCCTGCATCCGGTGAAAGAGTAAACTGAGATGAGATGGGCCGGTGCCAGTATCGCATAAATAATGCAAGACTGCAAGCAAGTAAGAAACAGAAGGACATAAAGTTGATTATTCACCTTTCACAGTTTGGAAAGGGGGAGACACTCAGAGGCAAGTGTGGTGGAGAAGAGCAGGGGGGAGGAGAGCCATGGGGACTGGGGACGCATGATTCCACTTGCTGCAGCCAGTGGGGCTGCCGTCAGGGGGTTATCAGGCAGTGGGGAAGGGGGAGGAGAAGGCTGGAGGCCAGGGTCAGGCGTCATGGCTGTGGACGCTGGCCCCTCTTCTGTAGGTAAAGGTGAAAGGCGAGAAGGAAGAGCGGGAGGGGAAACTGATGCAGAATGAGTGGCAGAAGCAGATTACAAGAGACAGGAGAAGTTAAACCAACTGCGTCAGTATCTGAGTCGCTGGAGAGAAACAGGAAGGAGAAGTGTTGAAAGAAGGAGTGAGAGAGTGCCACAGGAAGAACAAAGGGTCTGGTAGGCGCCGTCTTGCAAACCTTGGACCTTTGCCCTCGTGGCGGCAATAAAGCCCAAGCTGAGGGAGAGTACCAGGGGCAAGCGACTGACCTTGGACTCATCTCCTGGTCACCTCACTGGTGTTGAGGAGATGCTTAGCACTGACGATCTTCTCTAGTGAGAGGGTCCTAAGACGTTTTAGAATGAAAGGACATGCCAATGGTGAGACTTTTTTCACGAATGATTGAGTATTCCCCATTGCAGAGCTCTAGAAAGGGGGTGGACAGTGGGGGAGAGAGAGACCTAAGAACGACATCTGAGACGTCTAACGGAGAGAAGACCATCCCGCATCTATGTCCAGCATAGGGTGGAATTAGACCATCCAGCACCTCTGCCCAGCATAGGATGGAATTAGACCCTTCACTGCCTAAGTCTGGCGTCCCAGACAAAGAAAGGTGGAATTAGCGTTCAAAGACCATCCACTGCCTAGGTTCAGCATAGGGTGGAATTAGAATGACAGGGCCCCAGGACCCAGAATAAAAAAATAAAAAATAAATCCACGCCCTCAGCTGGTGTCCCAGAAAGATGATCCATGGAATCAGCCTGTGTGTGTGTGAGAATGAGTGAGAGAGAAAGAGCGTCCTCTGCCTTCTTGACCGACTAGAGACAGTGCCTTAGCCAGCAAGGGCCCCAGGCCCAGTACTACGGCTGTTCCAAACTGCGTTTGGGAGGCTTGATACCCAGTCTTTCCTGCCGAGGGTCCCGGACTCCAGCAGTGTGCTTTCCAAAGCAATGAGAAAAGGAAAAAAAAAAAAAAGAGCAGACTCTCAGAGTGACTTCCAGGTCTTCCCTCCTGACCTGACAAAGCCGAGGCTGTAGCTTGTCGCAGGTGATAGGGTTGAAAGAGAGTGGCAGAGAAAAGATAGCCAAGCGCTTTATCTCTCTCCACAGAGAGACGAGGGCTGGAAAAAAGAGTGAGAGAGAGAGCAGCAAATCTTGGTGGGAGAGGAGAAAGGGAGAGAGCAGAGTACAGCAAATCTCGGTGAAAGCTCCAAAAACGTTAGATCTTGGTGGACCCTCCAAAAACGTTAGGTTCGTCTCAATGGGACTTACAAAACTGTTAGTGTCACACTCCCAGCAGGGATTTCAGAATGTTAGGTCAGGACTGCTGGGGGTATGGGTGTGCAATCCGGTGCCACAGGAAAGATGCAAAGAATTGTATAGAAGTTAGATTAGACAAAATAGCTTATTTAGAAAGCAAATGAGAGAGAGAGAGAGAGAGGATTCATCTCCCCAAGGTAGGGAAGGAGGCCAAAGCTTAAGAAAACATGGCATGGCCATAGTTCAAAGAACACCGAACCATACCATAGCTTAGCAAGGCAATGGCGGCAATGGCCTGGCAATGGCCGCGATTGCCTGGTTGAGTCCTTTTAACCCTTCCCTTTGACTTGGGAAGATCATTAAGGAGATTGGGTGGTAGTCTGTTTCATGTCATCCCAGAGGGGCAGGTAAGCACAGGTACTGACATCAGGTAATGGACAGCAGGAAGATGGGTGGGTTAGTCACATGATTGCTGCCATGGTGGTGGGCTAGATGGGAGGAGACAGGGGGAGGGGTTTCCCTGCAAGAGACCTGGCAGACATTTTCAATCCACAAGCTCCTTAGCAAAGAAGTAGTCTTATTATCATTTCTATGGCTTCAGCTAAGAGGCCTGAAAGTTTCTTAGAGATTATTATGCTAAACCATGAATTGAATGGTTGGACTGTCCTTGTCTTGCATTTATGAAGATGTGCCAAGGGGGTAGGGTAGGCTACCAGCTTGGCTTACAGTAAAATGTCTGAACGCTTCCTAAAATTTGCCTATTGGAAATTTATCTATTTACGTCTAACCTGTGCTAGATTCAAAGGGTGTCAGTCCAAATGCTATGCTGAGGTAAAATGTGAATTAAGTTTATTCTAAGTTTCTCTGGGTCACTCCTTTTCACCCAGTAATAATGCCCATCTGTTCATAGTGGGTGATTCTTGAAATGTGTTGTTGGGTATAATTTGCTAGAATCTTGTTGAGAATTTTTGCATCTAAATTCATCAGGGAAATTGGCCTGTAATTCTCTTTCCTTGTTGGATCTTTGCCAATGGGGGGTCAGGATGATGCTGGCTTCATAGAGTGAGCTAGGGAGAATTCCTTCCTTCTCAATAGACTGGAATATTTTCAACAGGATTGATATCAGCTCTTCCTTTTATGTCTTGTAGAATTCAGGTGAGAAACCATCTGGCAAAGGACTTTTATTGGAGGAGATGTTTCTTACAGCTTAGTGAATTTCTTGGATTGTTATTGGTCTGTTTCAATTT
This sequence comes from Tarsius wallacei, assembly GCA_963574415.1. Lineage (NCBI taxonomy): Eukaryota > Metazoa > Chordata > Mammalia > Primates > Tarsiidae > Tarsius > Tarsius wallacei. Next base: position 8,092 of record CAUYQG010029577.1, read on the forward strand.
TGGGAGGTTATGTGATGCCAGGAATTCCTCTATTTTCTCTAGATTTTTTAGTTTTTTGCATACAGATGTTTGTAGTAATCTTTAAGAATCTTTTCAATTTCTTTAGAGTCAGTTGTGACATTGTCAGTTTCATTTCTAGTTATGTTTATTCAGACTTTCTATCTCTTCTTTTTTGGTCAATCTGGCTAGGGATTTGTCAATCTTATTTATCCTTGCAAAGAACCAGCTTTATATCTTGATCCTTTCTCTAATTTTTTAGATTCTATTTCATTCAACTGGTACTTTATTTTAGTAATTCTGAATGTTCTACTACATTTAGGATTTAATTGTTTTTGCCTTTCCCGCTCCCTTGGTTGTAACTTGTAATTAGGGTGTTTACTTGAAATCCTTCTATTTTCTTGATATGTGCAGCATCACTTTCATGGTATCCTGGAAGTTTTGATGTGTTGACTCTTTGTTTTCATTTGTTTCTGGGAATCTTTTTATTTGTGTGCTTTGGAGGGGTTCTTGTTGGTGGTGATGATGATTTCTATTCCACTGTAGTCTGAGAAGATATTTAGTTTTATTCAAATCTTTTAAATTTTATTCAGACTCGGCTTATACCCAAGAATGTGGTCAACCTTAGAATATGTTTCATGTACTGATGAGTTGAATGTATATGATGGTTGTCGTGTAAAGTGTTCTGTAGCTGTCTATTAGGTCCAATTGGTCAAATGCTGAGTTATGATTTCAGATTTCTTTGTTAGCTGTTTGCTTCAGTGTTCTGCCTAGGGCTGTTAGTGGGGTATTAAAGTCTGTAACTATAATTGTTTGGGTGTCTATGGTCCTCTCTTAGTTTAAGTAGCAATTGTTTTATAAATCTGGATGCTCCCATGTTGGGTGCATATATATTTAAGATGGATATTTCTTGCTAGTGGATTGAGACTTCAATCATTATATAGTGTCCTTCGTGTCTTTTGTAATCTTTTATTGGTTTGAAGTCTGTTTTGTCTGATAAGAATAGCTGCCCTGCTCTTTTTGTTTTTCATTTGCCTGAAAGATCATTCTCCAGCCCCTTATTTTGTACCTGTGGGTGTCCTTTGCAGTGAGATGTGTTTCCTGGAGGCAGCAGAATGTTGGACACATGTCTTTATCCAGTTTGCTACTCCATGCCTTTTGAGTGGTGCACTAAGTCCATTCAAGTTCAAGTTAGTTATTGATATGTGTGAGCTTATCCTTCTCATAATGCTTTTAAGAGGCTGATTTGCCTTTTTTAAGGTGTTTTGGTTGATTTGTGATGAGTGGAACCATTTTTTTGTTTCTATGCTTAGAACCTTCTTAAGCATTTCCTGAAGGGCTGATCTGGAGGTGGCATATTCTCTTAGAGCTTGGATGTCTGGGAAGGATTTTTATTCCCCTTCATTGATTTAAGAAATTCTAGGCTGGATTTACTTTTCTTTAGGAATGTTAAAGATGGGGGCCCACTCCCTTCTGGCTTGTAGTTTCTACTGAAAAGTCTGCTGCAATTCTGATGGATCTTCTCTTGTAGGTGATCTGCCCCACCTTTCTAGTTGCCTTTCAGGTTTTTCTTTCATGCTCATCTTCTGGAGATGAGTTACTGTGTGTCTTGGGGGATGGTATTCTTATATAATATCTTACAGAGGTTCTTTGGATCACTTACATTTGGATGGTCACCTCTCTAGTGAGATAGGGGACATTTTCTTGGATGATCTCTTGAAAGGTTTATTTCAAAGTGTTCTCAGTTTCTCCTTCTGTGTTACAGATGTCAGTCAACTATAGATTTGGTCTTTTTACATAGTCTCAAAACTCTCATGGGCTTTGCTCATCCTTCTTGAGCCTTTTCTCCTTGTTTTTGTCAGACTTAGTTCAATATCATGACCCTCAATCTCTGATTCCTTTCTCTGCCTGGTCAATTCTGCTGCCTATACCTGTCATTGTGATTTGAAATTCAGGAGGAAGAAATTCTTCATTTCCAGAGTTTCAGATTGGACCTTTCTTATATTGGCCAGCTTAACTTTTATTTTCTGCACTGCTTTTGTTGCCTGGGTGATCTGTGCTTCCATTTTCTTTGGCTTTCCTTGACTATTTTGCCATCCATGTCCTGAATTCTGTGTCATCAGGGCCAGGTCATCCCGGGTGGGTTCCATTGCGTAAGGTCATCACATTTTCTGGATAATGCCTCACTAAGGTTTTGGGGATTGTTGGTGTATTTTTGCTGGTTCTTCCTCATCTGTGAGGATCAACTCGTCTCTTTTTATTATTTATTTATTTGTTTGTTATTTTTAAATTTTTTAAATTAGATATGATTGCTACCATTGGGGTATCCTTTTGTGGAATTTTTATTTTATTGCTTTTAAAATTTTTTTCCCACTGGGTGCTCTCCTGTTGTGTTGCACTCATTCTTCCCCTGGGGGTGATAGCCTGTGAGGGCCTGAACATTATGGGTTCTGCTGCTCTTCTGGGACTAGCTGCCCTGAAGTCTTTTCTGCCATACGAAACAGTTCACACAAGGAGAGAGAAGCCATCAAGACCAAAGGCACCTTTGCCTTGCTGCCTCCAGTTCCCCTTCTCCTGCCAGACAGTGCTCAAAATTCAAGGCGACTTTCTGCAATAAAGCTCTTTCTGCAGAGGACTGGCCAGACAGCATTCCCAACCCCGGTTTGTGAGCTCTCTGTGGGAATTGAGGAGGAATGAGCCTTCTGGCCACTGTGGACACACTGCCAGAGTAGCATCACCATCTGTTGCCCAGAAGAGCTCCTAGGGGAAGACAGGGGCTACTGAGTGCTTCTCTCAACTCCTCCCTCACACTGAAGGCTGATCTGCATTCAGAACTCAAAAGCAACAGAATCTGCCATAGTTTTCTCCAAGCGCCACGGCAGGACACACGCTTGGGGAAAGTGAAGCTGGTAGAGGGTCTTTCCTGGTGAGGGCTGACCATCAAGCACTGCCCACAAGGGTATAAGGTCTCAGAGACGGATTGACCATAGGCATCCATGGCTTGGGTGGGATCCCAGCTCCACGTGGGCTCCAGCAGCATGCTGCTAAGCTGTTTCCAAGCTGCCTCTTCTATGTGGGACTGAAGTCCCATGTGACTGGGGAAAGAGGAACCTTCACAGACCATGTCAGAAGCAAGCTCTCCATTCCATTTCCCCCCCACTCACCCCCTCTCACAGATAAGGTAGGGCTGCAATTCCTATGCAAGCCTGGCAGGGATGGGGCCTCCCAGCTCCCTCTCTTCCCCTCACTCCCTGTGTGCCCCAAGAGTTGTCTGCAGGATGTGGAGGTGTGTGTTCCATGACAGTCTGCTCAAGATACTGGAGGTCACCTGCTGCTGGGCTCTCCTCCTTGGTCTGCTCTGTGAGATAGGTGCCCGTCGGCTACTTCCTGTGGCCATCTTAGAACTTTTCAACCATTATGAATAAAACTGCTATAATCATGTTTGTACTCCCTGTGTGGACATATGCTTTCATTTCTTTTTAGAAAGAATATGAGTGGAATTTCTGGATTATATGAAAATTGTATGTTTAACTTTATAATAAATTGCCAACTACTTTTCAAAGTGGTTGTTTCACATTTATTCTCTCCAGAAAGGTAAGAGGTTTTCATTTCTCATATTCACCAGGCATTATTTTAAAATTGTGTCCATGCTAAGGTTTTGTAGTCCTACCTAACTAGAGCTTTAATTTGCCTTTTGGTGATTACTAATAATGTCGAGCAACTTTTCATGTCCTTGTTTGTCATTCATGTATATTTCCTTGTCAGGTGTCTTTTCAGATATTTTGCTGAATTTTTAGTATTGCAATTTAAAACCAATGGCACTAATATTTAATTTACATAGGGTAAAATACACTTGCTCAAAATGTATAGTTCACTATAATACTTTGTTGAAGAATCTGTCTATATTATTTTTACCATTTTTTGTTGAATTGTTTATCTTCTTATTGAGTTATATGAGTTATTTATATGTTTTATATACAATCCAAAATTTTGCCATTTTTCTTAAACAAATGCTCATAAGATTGTTTCAAGCTTGTGGTTAATTTACAGAGTCCTGAAAAAAATTGATTTTGGTAATTCTTTACAGTGTTCTCATTGCTTTTATGAAGTAGTGAATTTCCAGAGGTCCTAGGCATTCTGGAAGAGACTTTTAAAAGACCGTTTAAGCCGGGCTCAGTGGCTCAACCTGTAATCTCAGCGCTTTGGGAGGCTGAGGTGAGTGGATTGCCTGTTCGAGACCCACCTGGGCAACTTGGCAAGACCTCATCTCTACAATAAATCAAAAATTAGCCAGTGTGGAAGCGCGCGCCTGTAGTTCCAGCTACTTGGAAGACTGAGGCGGAAGGATCGCTGGAGCCCAGCAGGTCGAGGCTGCAATGGCCAGGAGCGGCCACTGCATTCCAGTCTGGGTGACAGAGTGAGACTCCAGCTCAAAAATAAAAAAAATAAAAATAATAAAAATAAAGGACTGTTTATTCTCCACTGAATTACCTTGGCATTATATTCTATTCCTTTGAGCTGCCTGTCTACCCTTATGCAAATTACGTATTTTATTCATTAAGGTAGCTTTATCATAAATCTTAAACTCAGATTGTATAATAGTCTGAAAATTAAAACCATCTAGGAGAGTCAACAGAATTCCCTCTGCTCCCTTCCCCCCAAAAAAGAAAGAGCATTAGAGAATTTATAAGTGATTTTTGTAAGGTTAGAGTATGCAAGGTCAATATCTTCCTTTAGAAGATTGAAGTATTTCCTTCTATTCACAGTTTGCTGGTAGTTTCCATCAGGGTTGGATGTTAGATTGAGTCAAATGTATTTTCCACATGTATTGAGATCACATTTTTGCTCTTATTGTTTTAATATAGTGAATTAAATTGATTGATTTTTTAAAATGTAAACCACGCTTGCATTCTGGCATAATCACTACTTGATAATATATTATCTGCTTTTATAGGAAGCATGCACATTTAAAATATCACAATCTTCAATGAACATACAACTTCCCATTTAGCAAAAGAAATTTCCAACAGTAGACTTTAATTTTAATCTTCCATGATTTATGTTATTGCCACACATTTTACTCCTATATGTATTATAAACCTCACATTACATGTCTTAAACATTTTGATTTTCTTTGGTCTTTGGTGTTAAACAAGGTCACTCTTCTTTGTTTGACTGGCTAGATCCCAAGCATCTTCCAGCTCTGTTGGAGCTCGGAAATTGTTTTTTTTGTTGTTGTTTGTTTGTTTGAGTTGGAGTCTCACTCTGTCACCCAGACTGGAGTGCAGTGGCCGCTCCCTGCCACTGAAGCCTCGACCTGCTGGGCTCCGGCAATCCTTCCGCCTCCGCCTTCCAAGTAGCTGGAACTACAGGCGTGCGCTACCACGCCCGGCTAATTTTTGATTTATTGTAGAGATGAGGTCTTGCCAAGTTGCCCAGGTGGGTCTCGAACCTGCGGGCTCCAGCAATCCACTCACCTCAGCCTCCCAAAGAGTGGGATTACAGGCTGAGCCACCAAGCCCAGCAGGAAATTGTTATTTTATAGTCACAAAGCGGTTTTTCTTTCACCAAATTGATAAAGTTCTACATTATGCATGTGCAGCTTAATATTTATGAAAATATATTCCAGCTACTTGGAAGGCTGAGGCGGAAAGATCGCCGGAGCCAAGCAGGTCGAGGCTGTGGTGGCCGGTAGCGGCCACTGCACTCCAGTCTGGGTAACAGAGTGAGACTCCAACTCAAAAAAAAAAAATATATATATATATATATATAATGGCAAATATAAAATTTTCTGATGGCCTTCCCATGCATGGCTTCTTCCTTTCTGCTTTGCACATTCAGCCACAAAAATAAGTAAATGAAACTCAACATTAACACCATGAAATCCTAGAGATGATTGCTATTAAACTTTTGGAGCATTTTTCTTTGCTCTAAGTATATGATGGAAGACAGCTTGTTGTCTGCCCAATGCATTCTTCTCTCCTCACAGTTCTTGCTAGCAAAATTATTTTTTCTTATGGACTGAATTGTGTCCCCTCAGTGTCATAGTTTGAGGCCCCAATCTTCAACATGACTGTGTTTGAAGATAAGTCCTTTAAAAAGGTGATTGATGGGAGGCTGAAGTGAGTGGATTGCCTGAGCCCGCGGGTTCGAGACCCGCCCGGGCAACTTGGCGAGACCTCATCTCTACCATAAATCAAAAATTAGCCGGGCGTGGTAGCGCACGCCTGTAGTTCCAGTTACTTGGAAGGCTGAGGCGGAAGGATCACCGGAGCCCAGTAGGAGGCTGCGGTGGCTGGGAGCGGCCACTGCACTCCAGTCTGGGTGACAGAGTAAGACTCCAACTTAAAATAAATAAATAAATAAAAATAAAATAAATACAAAGGTGATTGAGGTTAAATGAAGTCATAGGACTGTGGCTCCAATCCAATTTGACTTGTGTCCTCATAAAAAGAGGGGATTAGGACACAGTGAAAAGATGGCCGCTTGCAAGTCAAGAGGGAGGCCCAGGAGAAACCAAACCTGACAACACTTGATCTCAGCCTTCCAGCCTCTAGGACTTTGAGGCGACAAGTGTCTGATGTTTAAGCCACCCAGTCTGTGGTGTTTTGTTCTGGCACTTTGAGCAGATGAATGCAACCTGGCTTCAGGCTTAAGGGACAATGTGTTTGAGGTCCTCCTTATTACCAGAAAGTGAATGTGTGCTTTGTCCTATCCCTTCTTCTCACCACAAGTGAGCTTCGGCAGGGCCATGTTGGGTTGACCAATGAGATCTGAGCTGTTACAGACAGTCTACTGGAGAGCTCGTTAGAATAATTTTCATCTATGTAGGTGAAGAAGAAAGAAAAAAGAAAGAAGTAGCTGATTGGGGGTGACATCTCGACATACCTGTGTGAGTCTGTGACTGAAATCATCTTGTGAGCAAGAGAGACCAGACCTGAGGATGGACCCAAAAAAACAGAAATGACAGAGATTCGGAAGCATAGGCGTTCAAGGCCCCAGGAGCATCATCTGTTGCATTTAGGGCCACCTGTGTCCAAATGTGTTGTTCTGGATGATAGCCAAACCCTCTGGCAGGTGATGCTCTGAGCCACACATATCTGAAGGCATGCAACCCAATACAGAACTTTGATATAGCTAAGAAACCATTCGTTATGCATTTTGGTAAGATGCCTTTTTGTGTACACCCTCGTGATTTTCCATGTCATCAAAACCTTTCTTATATATATGCTTTTTCACAACGCATAACAACTCATATATGAGTATTCTATATTTGAGGCTTCTCAGCTCTGCTAACACACATGGTACTGGATGAATCGGTGTCTTCACTTCAGATTACAGAGGCTGAAGAGTATGGACCCTTGTGAAATTCCTGATCCATGTAGCTAAGTTGGGAGTGTAAGAGTGCAGTTCATCTCATTGTGCTCTCTTATAGTGTTATTATTTTAACAACGCTTCTAACCTGCTTGGCAACAAGCAGTGTTTCTGTAGTTTTAATTTACGTATATTGAATTCCTATGGAGGTTGAATCATTTTTTAAAAGATGTTTATTAGCCGGATGTCCATGTGTATGCCTCTTCTTGTGAATTGTAGAATGGTGCCCTTTGCTCACTATTCCATGACACAAGCACTGAGGTTACTGCACAATTTTTTTCTTTGCATCCTCATACTTCAAGGCCTAAATCAAATATCTCCTCCTATGAAAAGCATTTTATTACCTCTGTGGCATTTCTAATCCCACACCTTACCATCCTCCCATAGCTCATTGTGAGTCTTTATTATACTACTGCATATTATTTTATATGACTTTTTTTTTTTTGAGTTGGAGTCTCACTCTGTGGCCCAGACTGGAGTGCAGTGGCCGCTCCCAGCCACCGCAACCTCGATCTGCTGGGCTCCAGCGATCCTTCCGCCTCAGCCTTCCAGTAGCTGGAACTACAGGCGTGCGCTACCACGCCCGGCTGATTTTTGATTTATTGTAGAGATGAGGTCTCGCCAAGTTGCCCAGGCGGGTCTTGAACCTTCAGGCTCAGGCAATCCACTCACCTCGGCCTCCCAAGGCGCAGGATTACAGGCTGAGCCACCGAGCCCAGTTTGAGTGCCATTTTTTTTGATGACTTGGAGGCCTTGGTCTCATTTTCTCATGCCTGCAGTGGGAGCACAAGCAGGGGTACTTGGTTTTTCATCCAGGAATCTTCTTTCAGGGAGGAGCTGGAGAAACTAGTCAACATCTTTGTGTGGCAAATCTGAGGCGAGATGGAGAGATCGGTCTTCAACATGGAATGAGGCAGAAACCTGAGCAAGAAAAAAACTTCTCTGAGCAAAGTGCATGGTTGGAAAGCCAACACTGGCTGTTTGCCTAATTCAGCCAGAATGAACACCCTGAGTGTCGGGGCCCCACCATCAGGCAAGGCCACGGCTGAGGGCAGTCGGAGGAGAGACAGCTGGGCACACAGGTGTGACATTCCTTATGCCCTTACACTGAGACTTCCCAGGCTGCCTCACAGTGGGGCTTTATGGACTTGCAAACACCAGGCGTTTGAGATAGACCAGGAAAACCCAGGGTGCCCAATACATTGTTGAAAAGAAAAGGATGCTGCTCTCCAGGAGAATTCTGACCCCCAAAATTTCATCTCAGGCTTACTGGGGGCTTTTCCTTTTTCCCACTGAACTTCCTGAAGGAGCTCACGTACTCTGTGGTGATAATTCTGTGGGAAATTTGACTTTATGTCATTTGTCAATGAGAAATGTACGTTTGCTCTTTGTTTTCCCTACCTTCTTTAGATTATGAAAAAGTAAGATCAATGTGGTATTTTCCTTGATTCTAAGAATTATTTTTAAATGTCAGCTTCAAGAAAAGAAAGTGCACATCAGATGATGTGATATAACGCAAGGTTTCATGCAAGGTCAATCGTATATGTAAATTTTACTGATTAAGATAGAAGCATTTTTATGTTTTCCTTTGCTACCCAATAGTTAAAAGAAAGCTTCGTAAATGGCCAGCCTGTCTCATTTTCAAGAGTAATCGAGAATCTGAAATAACTGGATGAAATCCTTTTGAAAAATATGCACAGAGATGAATTTTTCTATAGCTTAAATAATGGGAAGTCGGGATCTGTTTCCGTTTCAGATTTTTGTTTAATTTAATTCCACCAATCCTGCTCTTCTTTGGCTCATCACTGTCTAAATGCACCATTTTATCTTCTTAGTATTGATTATTATAGCACCAGGCTGTAAAAGCCACATCAAGTCATGTAGCTGCATTTACGGTGAGATTAGACAGTCCCTTTCAGAAAGAAGAATTGGGTTTGCCTTTCCTCTATCTGAGACTATGATTCGTCCTTTCTCTGGAAGTACAGGTCACCCTAGGAAGGCACCATGATCGTTTCTTGAAAGGAATAGTATACTTTGCCTGTTCTTTCCCCATAAAATACTTGCTGCTATCACTCAAACCACCAAAGAGGAAAACAATAGTTCTCTAAGCACCCCAAGGCAAGTCTACACAGAAGGGCTTAGCAGGCGGTTTCTCGTTCCTTCCTCCAGTTAGCACAGAGTCCTTGAGAGATTTGTACCAGGCAGGGTTTGCCCTGAACAGGAGCAGATGACTCCATGGGGACCCAACAGAGAGGTGTCTCTCATCCTAGCCTTCCTGGCCCTGATCATCAGCCTGGCCCCAGATGGTGAGGCACACAGGAACTATGGTTGCAACTGTCAACTCAGATCAGTACATCAGATAAGTTAGCTATGGTCACAAGGTTCACTGTGGCACAAATGCTTCCCACACTCAGTGGCCTAAAGCAGCAAAGGCCTGTTTAGCACATGCATCCCTGGGTTGGCTAGATGGTTCTTTTGTTATTGGCTGGGGGTTGTGTGACTGTCAGTGGGGTTACAGCAGGATTTTCGAAGACACCTAGAGTGACCCGTTTTTCCTCTGGCAGGTAGCTGGAGCATGCCAGCACAACAAAAACAGGGCACAGGCTAAGAAGCAGAGCCTGAAAGCAATCTTTGGGTTTCTGCTGGAATTAGGTTTGCATGTATCTCTAGAGTGTGTCCCTGCCTGGTTCGGGTGTCAGGGTGGAGGACACCACAAGGGAGATGGGACACGTGGGGTCATTTTACAATCCATCCAGGAGGATTCTCTTCTGGCCAAGTGATGGTATACTCCATTCCTAAGACATCCTTTCTTTCTCATGGTGGGCTTGGGAGAGGGAGCCTGCCTCTGTGCACGCTCTCAGTGGTACTTAATGCCTTTGGTGACCCAGACTAGTGGCCTCTTACCTCTTGTAGACCTGCCACATGGGCCAAAATGCTTGGCCCCAGAACATTGTTGCCATACCTCAGTTTGCAACAGGAGGGGAGTGATGGACCTTGGAATAGTAGAGACAGAAGGGAGAAAGATGATGGATACGGAGCAAGTCAGACCTTCCATGGGTGAGGGAGTGGGGAAGCCAGGCCTTATGGGCTCAGTGGTGTGGTCTGAGGCTGACACTCTGCAGCTCGGAAAGGTCACAGGAAGGAAGCTTCTCAGTCCCCAGCCACGTGGCTGTCCCACTGGGATGCTAACGAAGAAACGTCACTGGGCCCTGGGGCTGACAGCGGCACGAGCTGAGGAGGGTCCCTCTTCCAACTGCAGGTCTCTTGGGAGAAGCTCCCCAGCATGGGGTACCACACCAGGGCTTTGGGTCTGTTCTCCCACCCGATGCTGCACCCCAAATGTTTGCCCAGTGCTCCCAGGGGACACAGTCTCTGTCATTGTGGGGAAAATTCCCTTTGGTTTCAACAGCTGGTCACTTTCTTCGCATACTAGTTTTGTAAGCTTGGGCTACTGATATGAGACCACAGAGCCTCTTTTACTGTGCTTCCAAATGGCAGTCACAAGTTCTGCTTTTAGGATCCTTGTGAAAAATAGAGATGTACATATACGTTTATGTGCCATCTAAAGAAATTTATATATATTTGTAAATACAAGAGGGAACCCTCAAAAAACCTGGAATTATCTTTTGGAGGGTGGGCCCCTCGTAATACACTCAGAATTCGTTTCTCTGGATCAAATGGTTAAGCAAAGTTTTTATCTGGAAGTTCTGAGAAGTCTGCATCACGATTTGTGCAGGAAATGTGGCAAACTGGTTCTTTTACCATGACTAGGCAACTATCCACACCATGCTGAGTGTTCAGCTATTATTGCTGTTTTTTTTTTTTTTTTACCAAAAATGGCATAACCCCAGTGCCCCACCCCCGCATTCACCTGATCTCCCCCTGAGCAAGTTTTTTGTTTGTTTGTTTCCCTGGATGAAAAACGTCCTCATAGAGAAACATTTTGCCAATATGGAGGAGATGAAACCGAAAATAACAGAAGCACTAAAAGACACTGTCTTGAGCAGTGGGAAAAGCATCAAACGGAGAATACTTTGAAGTACTGAAGTTTAAACATGTAAGAATAAATACACAGTTTTCGTAAGTAAATTCTGGTTTTTGATTCCCACCTTGGAAATAGCGGTAGCATGTTATAATAATAACGTTCAAAGGCATAGTGACCTTAAGAGTATGGAATGAACATGTTTCCCGGGTTTGGTCTGTCTTTGTGTTTTGTTTGCTGTTGTTTCACCATGGTGTTGGCCACTCCTCCTCTCAAACTGAGCCTGCCCAGGCCACAGAACTTCTGTAGGAATGTCACTTGGGTTTCAAGCAGCCATAGGGACAAGGTAAGAGGATCGTCATCTCAGAGAGTGTGAGGCTTGGTTTTCTAGTTTTTTTTATTTTTTTTTATTTTTTTGAGTTGGCTTCTCATTCTGTCACCCGAGCTGGAGGGCAGTGGCACGCTCACGGCCACCCCAGCGTTGACCTGCTGGTCTCAGGCGATCCTTCCACCTCAGCCTTCCAAGTAGCTGGAATACAGGCGCATGCTACCATACCCGGCTAATTTTTTCATTTATTGCAGAGACGCAGTCTCACCAAGTTACCTAGGCAGGTCTCAAACTCCTGGCCTCAAGCAATCCACTCACCTCGGCCTCCCAAAGTGCTGGGATTACAGGCTTGAGTCACCCAGCCCGGCCAGGTTTGGTTTTCCCAAAGGACCTCCAGGTAGACAGTGGGACGCTAGATCCAGGTTTTGTTTAGTGTCTCCTGCTGGTACTGGGCATGGGACTAAGCAGAAAGAAACCAGGAAAAAGGTATTTTCTGAACAGACTTGCTTCTTCAGCACCCCCTGTTTATTGAACACTGATTGGGCCATCAAGATGTACGTCAGATTCTTGTACCTCTTGAGATTGACAAGTAAGTTTGAAGAGTTCTCAAGCAGTGGAGATACCAGTGGTGAGCTAACTCTCTTCCTCCCTCCCTCCTTCCTTCCTTCCTTCCTTCCTTCCTTCCTTCCCTCCATGCCTTCTTGCCTCCCTCCGTCCGTCCTCCCCACTCTCCCTCCCCTTCTTCCATTGACACCCGATTTTCTCAGACCAGCCTACACAGTTGAGAAGCTCACAGGGATGGGGAAGATGACCCAGCAGGTAAGCATTGACAATATGCCTGGAAAAAACTTGAATTTTCTCTCAAAAAATAAATTTTATGAATACAATTTACAATTTAGGAAACACTTCGCTGCCGGGTGTGTATGATAGGTTCCTGTAGAGTTGTATTTCTGACCATGGTAGCTGACTGGAATGCATGAGCCTTTATTTTATTTTTTTTAATTTTTTTTTTTTTTTGAGTTGGAATCTCACTCCATTGCCCAGACTGAAGTGCAGTGGCTGCTCCCGGCCACCGCAGCCTCGACCTGCTGGGCTCCGGTGATCCTTCCGCCTCCGCCTTCCAGGTAGCTGGAACTACAGGTGTGCCCTACCACGCCCGGCTGATTTTTTGATTTATTGTAGAGATGAGGTCTCGCCAAGTTGCCCAGGCGGGTCTCGAACCCGTGGACTCAGGCAATCCACTCACCTCAGCCTCCCAAGGCGCAGGATTACAGGGTGAGCCACCGAGCCCGGCTTGCATGAGCCTTTAAAAGCTGAATAGCCTTAGCTGACAAATCTGAAAAGTGCAGGCAAACTTGGACACATTAAAGGCGGAGATGCTGGGCTGGTGACCCAGTGCCCTACATCAGGGTAGACAACTTACATGGTGACGCCAAGCCTTCCTGCATCTCCTGTCCGTGAGTGAGCCTCTGGGAGGACTTCACAGCAGGAGAGCAAAGGAGTGGTCCCCACAAGGCAAGCAGCAGTTTCTGGCAAAGCTCACTCCTCCACCAGGTTTCTCCTTTCCATTCTCCCGCCAGCAAATAGGCCAACAGAAACCCAGGCCAGCGGTTCTCCAAGTGCACTCCCAGTCCAGGAGCAGCAGCATCTCTGTCTCTGGGGAGCTGGTCACAAAGGAAAAGCCTTCTCCCTAAACACAGGAACAAGTCAGGCTTACCCACGGTCACCCCTCTTGTTCAACATCGTGCTGGAAGTCCTTGCTAGAGCAATCAGACGAAGAGACCGAACTCAGGGCGATCCCAAATAGGAAAAGAGGAAGTGGAGCTATCCCTCTTTGTGGACTATAGGGTCCTACTATACCTTGGAAACCCGAGAGATTCTGTCAGAAACTTCCTTGCGCTCAGATAAATGACTGGAAAAGTCTCAGGGTACAAAATCAACGTGCAAAAGATAGCTGCATTTCTCTACACCAACAACAAACAGGCAGAGAACCAAAGAAAAAGGACAATCTCATTCACAATAGCCACAAAATAGAAATGAAATACCTTGGCATCTACCTAATCAGAGAAGCGAAAGAGCTTTGCAACGAGAACTACAAAACACTGCTCAGAGAAGTGAAAGGTAACACAAACAAATGGAAAAATATCCCTTGCTCATGGGTTGGAAGAATCAGTATTGTCAAGATGTCCATCCTACCCAAGGCAATCTATGGATTCAACACAACGTCTATCAAATTACCAGGATCATTCTTCTCAGATCTGGAAATGGCAGTACAGAAATTCATACGGAAACAAAAAAGAACATGAATAGCCAAAACAATCCTCGGCAAAAGGAACAAAGCAAGAGGCATTACACTTCCAGACTTTAAACTCTACTATGAGGCTACAATAGTCAAAACAGCCTGGTGCTGTTACAAGAACAGGACCAATGGAACAGGACAGAGACTCTGGAAGCAAAAATTCGATCTCTAACCAATTCATCTTCAAGAAAGCCACCAGTAACAACCACTGGGGAAAAGGAGATCTTATTTGGCAAATGATGCTCGAGAAACTGGCTGACCCCATGCAGAGGAATGAAATAGGACCCTTACCTGTCACCATGTACAAAAATTAGTGCTAAATGAATCAAGCCTTAAACATAGAACCTCAAACTGTAAGAATCCTAGAAGAAAAGGCAGGAAACACTCTTATGCACATTGAAGTAGCAACCAATTCCCGATCAAATCTCCAAGAGCGAATTCCAGAAAAGATAAGATAGACAAGTGGGACTTCATCAAACTGGAAAGCTTATTCACAGCAAAAGAGACCATCAAGAGAGTGGGAAGACTACCCACAGAATGGGAAAAGATATTTGCTTATTGTGTATCTGACAAAGGCCTAACACCCAGGATCTACAAGGGACTCAAATGAGTCAAAAGGAAAAAAAAGCCCTATTAAAACATGGGCCAAGGACATGAATAGATACTTCTCAAAAGAACAACAGATGCTGGTGAGGATATGGAGACAAGGGGACACTTCTACACTGTTGGTGGGAGTGCAAACTAGTCCAAACCGTATGGAAAATAGTGTGGTTATTGCTAAAGGAATTAGAAATTGACCTTCTATACAATCCAGCTAATCTCCTTCTGGGAATATACTCAGAGAAGCATAAATTGTTCTACAAAAAAGACACCTGCACACACACGTTTATTGCCACGTACTATTCACAATAGCAAAAACATGGAACCAGCCCTTCTGCCTATCAAAAGTGGACTGGATAAAGAAAATGTGGTACGTATACACGATGGAATATTGCGCAGCCATAAAGAGGGACAAAATCATGGATTTTACAGCAAACGGGATGGCGTTGAAGACAACCATACTTAGTGATTATCACAGAAATGAGGAACTGAATACCACATGTTCTCACTCATAAGTGGAAGCTGAACACCAATCACAATAGCACAAAGGAGGGATTGGCAGTTGCAGAAAACTGCCAGGGGATGGGGGGGTGCGGTGTATGTAACAACCCAAAGGGTACTTGGTCCTAAACCAGGGGAAGTGAGTTCCAGATGGAGACCCATACTTCACCTGCACATAGATTACTTATGTACCTATTTCCTGGCTTGTACCTCGCATCTCTGTAATACAGCAAAGTTATAAACAAACAAACAAAAAAAGCTATTCTAGGTCCTGGTCCAGACACTGAATCAGATGCTCTGGGCTGGGACCCTCCAGGGTATTTTCATGCCCCTAAAGTCTAGACTCCCTGCCCTCTGATTTCAGGTTATCCTGAGAACCAAGCACCTGACGCTGGCTGCCAGTCACTGGATTCTGGGTCTGTTCTTGAGGACGCAGCACATTTTATATCACTTTGTTGGTTTTCCTCAGTCAAGATTTCCTAGCAGAAATCCTGCCTCCAGGACCTTGGGGCTTCTTTTTGTCCACCTCATTCTAAGAGGGCATTCAGACTTGGCCCGCGTCACAACAGAAAGCAGCTGAGGGCGCAGAGGTGGGCAGAGGGTGATCAACCCTCTTCCGCTCTCCAAGTCCCAGAGCAAGGGTGAGAGCAGTGCCGTCTCAATCACAGTGTCATTGCGCCTACGGGTCTAAGTGAACTTGGTAGCACATGACCCAGCTTATTAACATGTACGGGCATCAGTGGCGCCCCTTGAACCCCCGAGGTGTGAAGACTTCTCCAAAAATAAAGCGTTTTCCTGATTTCATTCAGAGAACATCGTAGAATACTGGGAAGCTGAAATGCAACTCTCGGGGTCTGACGACAAGACAATTTGGAAATGATTGTGTGTATTTGCTGAGTCCTTCATACGTGCCAGGCACTGTTTCACGCCCTTCGTGTCATTTCACGCAAACCTTCCCCAGACCTCGAGTAGGTCGACTTTAGCTGTCCAGGCTCTTGATAGGGAAGGGCAAGATTTGGAAGAGGCACCCGGGCTGGGATGCACACCACCCGTGGTCCTCAGTGAGGCAGGGTAGCCAGCACAGGTTAGACATAGATATAAAAATTTCCTGTAGGCAGATTTTAGGAAGCATTCAGACATTTTTTAAACTACATTTTACTGCAGGCAAAGCTGCAGCCTACCCCACTTCCTCAGCAGATCAAAAGATAACTCCATCGAATGCAAGAATAGGGCAGCCTAACCTTTCAGTTCGTGGTTTAGCATAATCATCACTAAGAAACTTTCAGGCTCCCTGTAGAAGGTTAAAGGTCTAATATCACCCCTTAACTGATCAAAGCCACAGAAATGATAATAAGGTCACCTTTTCGCTCAGGAACTTATGAATTGGAAACGACTGGCACATCTGCAAAAGACCACCCCTCCCTTTCTCCCCTCCCATCAGGCGCCCAGAGATGTCAATCCAGAGTGACGCTAACCTATGTCCCACACTCTTTCGCATAGCAATCATTGTGAAGGTACCTCAGGTCTATTGTAAAGCGCAAAGGTGTCGTTTATTTTGCCCATGCCAGCTCTGGCATGTCTCTCTTTCTTTTCTCCTTTCTTTCTCTAATAAACTTTGTTTTAAAACTTTGCGGGCCACTCTAACATTCATTTTAGAAATAAGTCAAATCATCCACAGGTTTTGCGCCGCATACCACCCGGCATCACTAGGTTTCTGGACCAAGAAGGAGCAGGCGACTGGCGCTCTAGGAAGTCTTTCTTGTGTGCATCTGTGCAGAAGGCTCACCTGCAGCGTCCCACCCGGGCGGCTCTGCTCTGGGAGGGGTGTGACTTGGCTGTGTGCCTGTGATTGGGGCCTGGTCCTCTTCAAAGAGCACCATGATGGTGAAGTGATGGCCAGGAGAAGCACCTGGTCCAGGCTGCCACTTTGGCCCCTGGATGGATCTTTTTGCCAGAAAATCTGGCAAAGACCCACCACGTCTCAGGTAAACAATGCGGCTTATTCTTGTCAACCTGGGCTCAGTGAGAACAAGCCAGTGTTAAACTCTGGGCAGAGCTCTTGTGTGCCATGCCCTGGGGACGCTCTATTTTGAAGAAAGGCAAGCAGCAGCTGGGAGCAGAGCCCTGGGGGCGCTGACCTGTCTGGTGCATATTACCTGTGTGTGCCATCTGTGTGTGTCGCCTGTGTGTGCCACCTGTGTGCATCCCACCACAGTCTCTGGGCTGCAGCTCCTTCTCCAGGATTGAAGCCTCTGGAAGCTGCCTGGAGGGTGCAGGCCTGAGGTGTCCCTGCTCTACCAAAGTCCAGGCCCTGACATGCCGGCCTTGCCGCTGCAGCTCCAGCGCTGGGTGCTCTGCAGACACCACATTTTCCCACACAAAGGGCTCTGCAGGTGGTGTTCAGCCAAGCCCCAAGCTCCTCTCCCACGCTCTAACCCTCATTGCCCTTGAGGGGTTCTTCCTAGCCCTCCCTTCATGCCGTTTCTTTCCTTTTTTTGCGAAAGCAGGATTTATTGAGAAGACAGGAAAGCTCCCACCGTGGGAGGGGGCCTGCGGGGGTGTTGCCCTCACACCGTTTTTTGAAGTGGTCTCTGGGAGTGGGGCCAGCTCTGTCATCTCCCCGGCTTGCCCGCCCATCAACCACCTTCACGGAGCAGTCAGGCCTTCCGGTCGTCGACCCTGTTGCAGACGCTCAGGTCTGGCTCTCTCCAGCAGGCCCCTGTCCCTGTGGACCTCAAGCCCTTCTGCCTCCGATTTCTTGCTAGGAGACAGTACTTGGATTTCTGGAAAGAGGAGACAAAGAAGGCCTCTCTCGCCACCTCAGCATCTAAGGCAAGGCTTCTCTCGGTGTGTCTGTGGCCTCCAGGTGGGATTTGCCTGCCTGGGCACTCATTCTACTGCATGTTTCTGGGCCCCACCCTAGGCGGTCGTCATGTATTTTGCAGCTGGAGGGCCCGTGCCTGAGTTCTCATGTCCCCCATTAAGTGTCCCCGCACCCTGGAGGAGGGTAGAAATGCACTTAGGATGGAGCCTTTGCCACACGTTGACTCTTGATGACTCTTGTGCTCCATTGTGGGGGCCCTCTACGTGCAAATGGAGCCACTGAGCCAAGACCTTGATGGGGGTGGTTTAGCAAAGGGCAAATTAGTGTAAATTTCGGTAGGTCACCATTGAGGGAAATCTTTGTGTTTAATCTCTACTACCCAAGGATCAATTGCACTCCGGAGGTTTGTTGTTTGGTGTGATATTTATTCACAGACTCTCCGCTAAGGCTTTGTCAAGCCAGTTCCTCTCCGGAGCCCTCTGGTTGTCCTCCAGCTAGTGGGATGGCCGAATTAGGACGCATTGACACTCCTCACCACTGATGCGAACAACACACCCGGAGGTCGAAAGGTGGCTGGGATAACAGGATGACAACACGGAGGAAGAGACTTTCCTCCTCCTCCTCTGCAATCCTCTGCCAGACCCATCATGTGGCTGTTGCGAGCACTCCTTTATGTGTGTGTGAGATTTTTATTGCCCATAAATCGCAAAGAGCCAAACTGCAGTTGTCCTTGCTGGAAGGAAATAATCTCTTGATAAAAGCTCAGTCTCTGAAGTCATTGCCTGTTCCCAGAGGTGGGCCAGGGAGAGGCACCAGGATCCAGAGAGTCTGGGGGCTGTGGAGTGGGGGAGTGCTGCCTGGGGGAGGGGCTTCCCTAAGCTCTTGCGGCCCACAGGAGCCACCTGCAGGCAGGGAAGCCCCAGGGGATTCACAGGCCAGAGGATAGGGAGGGCTCCAGGCACTCTCCCTGGTATGGCCGAGGAGAAGAAGGGAAGGGGACAAACTTCAGGTGCTGGATCAGTGGAAGGCCTGCCCGGACAGGCTTTGTTTCTGGCTGGGCAGTGGCCCTGTGGCAAGGCCAATTGATGAAAGCTTTGGACTGGAGCCACTGACTTGCAACAAAGCCCATCTTGCTCCCACACCGGAGACAGCAGCTCAGGGATCTTTCACTTATACCTCGCTTGGCCTGCCTTCTGGTCTCTTCCCAATACCAGCTTTCCTTTCTTCCTCTTAGAAACTGATAGGAGAAAGAGCTGAGGAAGAATGAAGGGATGGACCCTGGGCCACCAATGAGCAGATGTTTATTGTGTCTATTAGAGAGACAGAGGTCATTAATGAGTAACCAGTATGCAATCAACATGTATATATATCATCTCAATATCCTCCTTTCTTTCCCTCTCCCATCCTGTCCCCCTCTTCCAAGGAGGAAAGCTTCCTCAGGAATCAGAATTCCTTTCCCTTGTTAGTTTGACCTATTTTGCTCATGTTTCTGTGATCGAGGCTTATCACTGAGAATGGACCACAAGGGGTGACATGGCTTTTTAAGTCTACAGCTAGGGATGTGGATGGAGATGGCTCCTAGCTCTCTCTGGCACTGAGAACATTTCCTGAGACCTGAGCCACAGGTCATTTGCACCATAACTTCCAGACATGGAAGAAGGCTGTGGAGAGCATGTTGGTCAGAGTCTGAGCTGCGATGGGTCCAAAGAGTAACGGCAAAGAGAACGGGTGTCCAGTCATGCCAGGCATGGTGCTAATCCTTTCCACGTGCAGTCACATGTTGCAGAATGATGTTTTGCTCAACCACAGACTGCATACATGACAGTGGCTCCATAGATAATACCATATTTTCGCTCTCCCTTTTCTATGTTTGGGCATGTCTAGATGCACAGACACCATTGTGTTACAACTGCCTGTGGTGTTCAGTAGAGTGGCCGGCTGTCCAGGTGTGTAGCCTAGGGGCAGCAGGCCAGACACATGATGTAGTTGTGTAGTAGTGATGACTCCATGCAGATTTGTGTAGATTCAGCCCATGGCGTTCACACAATGACATCGCTTAAGGATGCAGCGCTCAGAACGTACACCCCATCATGAAGTGGCACAAGACATCATTTTGACTCTCACGGCAGACCAAGGAGGTGGGTGCCCCCATCTTCGTCACCTCATTTTATAGCTGAGAAAGCTGAGGCACAGAGGGGTTAAGCGCTCTGCAGAGAGTCACACAGGGAGCCAGGGTCAGAGCCAAGATCAAAACCCTGGCTTAGAATCTGTGTCTTTATCCTACTCCATACAGGCCCAAACACGTTTGTGAAAACCTCATGTGGTCCACAAGGCAGGTTTGGGCGCATGCACTGCTCAGGATGGTGTAGCCGAGAGTGAATCACATTTACCTTGTGATCTGTGAGTTGACTCCATCGAAGACATCAAAATCGCTCCCGCACACAAGCTCCACACAGTGGAAGGTTCAATCCTGCCCCGGTGGAGACCAACTCTCTGAGTCAATTAAAGTCTTGCTGAACAGACAGGAAGTCTGTTGTCAGGCAAGAATAAATAGTCTATCTGAAGTCACCTCCCGTGCCATCAGTGGGTCCTCCTCTGAGGATGAAGTTGCCGCTTGAGACTTGCAGTTCAGTGGGGTCTGGGCCCCACGGGCCTTTCACCTTTCATCAGGAGGTGGAGACCAGTGTGGAGGGTGGTACAGGGCTCAGGACACACTGGGAGGAGAATTAAGGGTGCCTGGAGTGGGATACAGACAGAAGAGCAAGACCCTAAGGGTGTGTGTGCAGGCCAGGCCATGGGATGGGCAAAGCTATGCCTGCCTTCTGCGAGGGACTGCCTGCCGGTATCCAGAGCCCAGGAATCCCCAGGAGCTTCTTCCTCTGGCTCAGGAGTGCACAGACAGGGCTGGGTCCGGCTGGGCCGCCTTCTCTCTGGAACCAGCCTGATCATGCAAGGATCCCGATCCTTGCATCTTCCACGGGGCCAGTCCTGTCCCCACCTGCACAAGTCTGAATCAGCACCTGAGCAGCATTTGCTCATCTGAAGAGACAGCAGAGGGGGCGTGGCTTGTCTTCATTTCTGATTCCCACGAGTTCCTTGGCATTTGTCTACTCCCGAACGTAAAGGAAAACAGACAAGGTGACTTCCTGTGATCGATAATGTAAGAATTACATGGTTGATGCTTTGTCTTTTTTTTTTTCAATATTGTGTGGGAAAAAAGGCATATGGCTGCCAGCGTGTCCCATATTCAGCCTCAAGTTCTTGACGTGATGGGCCACTCACCCCCAAGGAGGGACCACTGACCATGGCGGGATCTCAGCCACTGTTCGTAGGAGAAATAACTTTGTTTCTCATCCTTATGAAAAAAAAAATCTTATATTTTGGTAGTGGAGCCATTCAATAGAAATTAAATAAATGAATTAAATAAATGTTAGCTTTATTGCAAAATCTGAGTTTTTTAATTGCAAAATAACCTGGTAAAAAAAATTAGACGGTTTGAGTCTCGGCTCAATAAAATCCCCCAAGAGACAGCTTCTAGTGAATAAGTGAGTGGATTGGATTCCAAAATGCTCAAACAGAGCCGGGCGTGGTGGCTCACACCTGCAATCCCAGCACTGTGGGAGGCTGAGGTGAGAGGATTGCCTGAGCCCAGGGGTGCCACTTCGTCTCTACAATAATTTTAAAAAATTAGCCAGATGTGGTGGTGCATGCCTGTGTTTTCAGGTACCTGGAAGGCTGAGGTAGAAGGATCACCTGAGCCCACTAGGTAGATGCTGTGGTGTCCGTGAGCATGCCACTGCACTCCAGCCTGGGTGACACAGGGAGACTCCAACCGAAAAAACAAAAGCTCAAGCAGTCTGTTGATTTGTCATTTTTCATTCAGAATTAATAGTCCGACATACAATTCTCTCCCGCATAAGGAAGTGGCTCAGAGTTCTGTGGTTCTTTCTAAAGCAGACGATAGATCTCCCGGGCTCTTTGTCCCCAATCTCTTATTAGATTCACTTTGTCTGACATCTGGGCAGATGTTTGGGGAGAAAATGTTGAGCTTTTTCTGGATATTTGCCAAGAGATAGTACTAAAATGTTGGTTTGCTTTCATATGTCATGTGTGCAGGGTCTGTGGTTAGAGGTTATCCTGAAGTAAGACATGGATATATAAATATAGAGAGATAGAGACAGATACATACAGAGAGGGAGAGAGAGAGAGAGAGAGAGAGAGAGGAGAGAGAAGCTAAAAACTCAGGCAGGAACTAATGCTGCAGCCTTGAGTCAGAATTTTGTCTCTGGGATAACCTTCCAAGATTTTTATTCACTAAGCCTTCAACTGGTTAGATGAGGCTCACCCACATTATCAAGGTCCATCACATCTACCATAGAGTTAACCACATCTACAAATACCTCCACAGCCACTCCCAGACACATGTTTGACTCTGCCCCTGGGTCTCACATCCTGGCCAGGTTGATAAAGAAGTCTGACCATCACTCTAATCAAATATTTCAGGATTCAACTTGAGAACAGACGTTACCCCTGTGTTCTTGTTTCCAGAGTTAGAAGCCTAGACAGTTTCATGCCTGGTGCCAGGCCCACCCTGGAGACACCATGGCATGGAGACCCCCTGAGCTTTCTTCTTTTAGTGTTCCATCGTTTCCAGCCTTTGAGACAGCCTGGAGACAAGAGGACAGGCGCCGGTTGTGGGAAGGAGAACAGGGAGAAGCAGTGACCAGGACCCTCACAGGCGGGGTTCTCTCAGCTGGGCCCTGGAGAGTGGGCAAACCCATGCCCCAGTGTGACTGACCCAGGTGGGCTCTCAGTGCCAGATGGCACAAGCCCTCCTGACTCACGGCTCAGAGCCCACCTTGGGGTTGGGGCCAGGGTGGTGTCACCTCCTGGAGTTTGCTGCCTCCACCCAAGCTGGCCAGAACCCTGCTCCAAACTACACAGCCTCTTGTCACCCAGGGCAGTTGCTCAGGGAGGTTCCAAAGGGAGGCCCAGGCCGGGCTCAGTGGCTCAGCCTGTCATCCCGCGCCTGGCTCAGTGGCTCAGCCTGTCATCCCGCGCCTTGGAAGGCCGAGGTGAGTGGATGCCCTGAGCCCGCGGGTTCGAGACCCGCCTGGGCAACTCGGTGAGACCTCATCTCGACAATAAATCAAAAACTAGCCGGGCGTGGTAGCGCGCGCCTGTAGTTCCAGCTACTTGGAAGGCGGAGGCGGAAGGATGGCCGGAGCCCAGCAGGTCGAGGCTGCGGTGGTTGGGAGCGGCCACGGCACTCCAGTCTGGGCGACGGAGTGAGACTCCAACTCAAAAAAACACAAAAAAACAAAGGGAGGCCCAAACTTTACCTGTACGATGACCACTTAGCTACCCAATCCTGAGTTGTATCCCACATCTTTAAAATGAACAAAATTTTTTTAGACAGGGAAGGAGCCCAGGAGGCAGTGGAGAACGCTCCAGTGTGAATACTGGCTCCTCGGGCTTGTGTCCTGGGTGTCACTTAAAGTCTCCGGACTTCAGTTTCTTTATTTGAAAAATAAAATAAGTAACTCCAGCCCCAGCCGGGAGTGGCCACTGCACTCCAGTCTGGGCGACGGAGTCAGACTCCAACTCCAAAAAAAAAAAAAGAAGTAACTCCAGCCCCAACTTCCCACCTCCAGCGGCTACAGGGTGTGTGTGGGCACCGGACGGTGCTCACGGCCGACTCCCCACTGGCGACGGCGCTGATGCCGTTCCTGGAGCCTGACCCACGGAACCGCCCACCCAGCGCCAGCCAAGCATATGAGCTAACACGTGCCCTGGGAGCGTCGACCCATTCCTCATCCACAGGACCCCAGAGAACGGCCTCCTAGGCTCAGTCTTCGACGTTCCACACTTTGTCTTCCAGCCCCACCCTGGAGACACTAGTAACCGTCAAGATCTTATCTGGCAAGCCACGTTGGCCTTCAACACCCATTTCTTTTCTTTTTTGAGTTGGAGTCTCACTCCGTCGCCCAGACTGGAGTGCAGCGGCCGCTCCTGGAACCACAGGCGCGCACGACCACGCCCAGCTGGTTTTTGATTTACTGTAGAGATGCGGTCTCGCCAAGTTGCCCAGGCGGGTCTCGAACCCACGGACTCAGGCAATCCGCTCACCTCGGCCTCCCAAGGCGCGGGATGACAGGCTGAGCAGCCGAGCCCGGCTAACACCCATTTCTTGATGATTTTCACCCTGACTCACCGTCTCTGGCATCACCCCATCCTAGCTTGCACCTGAGAGAACCACTCCATGCACACGATTTTTGAATATCATTCCTCCAGCACCCCCTCCCGGATCGATCCTACCTTGGCTCCTCCTTCCCACATTCATGCCTGTGACCTTGTTATCACCAAGAACTGCATCTCTGTCATCCCCACAATGCTAGATATTTCCTTCTCTGAACACTGCCTGCTGTGCTGCTCACTCCTTTGACCTCTTCCTCCAAGGCGTACACGCATCACTGATCCTCTGGTTTTCGCCTCCTGTGTCCTCAACCCACCCCCGTGCATTTCGTGGGTCACTCTTACAGTCCCTCTCTGGCACACACCTTCTTTTCTTCTGCTCCCTCTTTGGGGGACACAACTACCAGCGTGGTCAAACCCAACTCCCTGTCTCCTGTCTGCTGCCCCCTCTCAGCTGAAAGTGGCCAGAAAGACACCAAGCTATGCTGAATGTGCCCCCTTCAGATCCGTGGCCCAGGCCTTGAGTAGGCTGGCTGCCATCCAGTGCCATTTTACATCTCCCGGATCATTCTCCTGCTCTCGGTTGATTATTGCCGTGTCCTTCCTAAGCTCAGCCACAGCCTCCGTGGCCTTATGACTCTTCTCTTGCCCTCATGCCTAAAGCTGCTCCATCTTGGATGCTATTCTGCTATGTTGACTTCTGATCAACCCTGCTTCCGGGAAGGCCTCTGAGATTTCTAGTTTGTCTGTTGCTACTTGTGTAAGAGCAGGAGTTTACTACAGGTCAAACAACCTTGATGCTGTTCTACATGACCATAAGCAATTGTCCGACACATCCCCTTTCTTATGCTATATAAGCCCCGGGACTGGGATGGTGGTGCGGGGATCCACCATCCTGTCTCAGCACGCCCAACTCACAGATGTCCTTAAGTCCCTATTAAATGTTTCTTTCTAAGAAACTGGATATGGTAGCCTGCTTCCTCAGTCTTTGGGAGTAGACTTGCCGATGCCCGCCCATCACAGAGCAGTGCCCGTGTCTCCTTCACCAGCAGGCACTCTCAGCATCACCTGCAAACTGCATCCTGAGCCCCACCACTTCCTCAGTGGCACCCTCTTCTGCTGCTCTCAGCTCTGTCCTGCATTACGGCAGCTTTATGCATTTTATGCCTCTTTGGTCTGTGCCCACACCAGGGGGCCTGCCTGTGGGTCATGACACATCGTAGCACTGCTCAGATCAGAGTCCTCCAGTGGTGTCTGTCTTACTCAAAGCAAAAGCCCAGAGCGTCACATTGACTGGTCAGCTCCTACTTGACCTGTCTTTGTCCCCCCCGCTCTCCCATCTCACCCACCACAGCTCCCTTCCAGGACCTCCGTCCCAGACACATGGCCTCCATGCCCTCCCTCTAAATTACCAGTTACACGCTCACCTGTGTGCCCTCTGCCCAGAACGACCTGCTCCCAGCTATGCCCCCTGCTTACTCCATCTTCACATCTGCTTTGTTCCCTCCACAGCATTTATTTTCTAACTTACCACAGATTCTATTTGCTTTCTGTTTAGTGGGTGTGTCTATGTCTTGAATGTCAGCTCTAAGCTCCAGGATGTTAATTTGTGTGTGTTTGTTTTGGGTGTGTCTTAAAGTATTATGCATTTGTTATTGTTGATGAGTCTGCAGGCTAGCATATGACTGCAACCTGGGCCAGGCTCCGCGGGTTTGGGTGGGATTCATGCACTCCTTAAAAGGCAGGGATTGATATCGTCGCCCCCACCACCCTCGCTCCGCCCCTCTATGCGTCTTCAGCACCTCGGATAGCATCAAGCATGTCCCCAGTGTTGGGATAATTTCAGGTGATGAAGGAATCTCAGAATCTCTATTCCAACCCCTAACTGCAGAGTGAGCTTTCTTTTCATCGTAACCCAATTTTGTGGCAGCCCTGGAGTTTGGGTCAGTGGCTTCCATTTGCCATCTTGCCATTTAATGACACAGAAATCAAAGCGATCTGTGTCACTGGAGACTCGCTTCTCTGCTCTTGCCTCCTGCGCTTGGCAGAAGATAATGACCGTGTTCACAATAGCAATTTGGGGCTTAAAGTCATGGGGCGACCCAAGGCATACCTAGTTTATCATCTAGAATGCCTTCGCCTAACATTTGGACTTATTTTTATGGCAAGGAATATCTGAAGAGGGTTTTTCATTTTCTGACTTTAAAAGAAATGTGGGGTTATTTTCAATGTCACCTTATTAAAATGGAAGCCGAGCATGCTTTGAAGCAATGCCAAATGCAGTGAATTTCCCATTTATTGAGGCTTTTTTCTGGTGTGAGCCAATTGCTTCTTTTCTCCCCTTTGCCATGTAGGGGGATAATAGTTCTCTTTCCAAATTGGTTTATCTCAATCCACAGGAGTTTATAGCTTGGTGTCAGGCAAAGAAGCCCTTCCCTTGGATGCGTTTCAGCATAGAATTGACGACGACAGCCTGCAGAGAACGTGTCTCCACCAGGATGCAGCAAGTGATCTAGCGTGCCCCATTTGCCCCTCTCTCAGAAATTGCTCAGAATGAAGGGAGAGACCCCCTGACAGGAAAGTGCACTCCATCTATGACTCAAGCTTTGTCTCCATCCTGAACTTAAGCTTCCGCACAAGGCGCCTTCCCAGAATTTGTGTCTCCCTCCCATTTGGACTCTCATAAGTTTATTCTGGGACCATGGACAAGTCCCTCCTTCACTCTAGAATTCAGGGTTCTCACACCAAAACGGTGAGCCCCAAATACAAAAGGTCCTGTGCCATCGGGCCTCAGCACTGGATAGTCTTTTCTCTCTGAGCTGTTATCTCTGTCTCCTGTTAATGCTAAGATTTTGATGAGTGGAAATTTGATAAAAGTCAAGAGAGAGGAGACACGGCGCAAAGGGTCTCAGGAAGACTCGTCAGCCAAATTCTGAAAACTGGAAACCAGCCCCACAATCGAACAATTGTTAAAATAACAGGGCAGTGTTACAAATCCTAAGCAAGAGTGTGTTCCATTAAAACTTAGGGTTCGGCCGGGCTCGGTAGCTCAGCCTGTAATCCCAGCGCTTTGGGAGGCCGAGGTGAGTGGATGGCCTGAGCCCGCAGGTTCGAGACCCGCCCGGGCAACTTGGCGAGACCTCATCTCTACAATAAATCAAAAATTAGCCGGGCATGGTAGCGCGCGCCTGTAAATCCGGCTACTTGGAAGGCTGAGGCGGAAGGATCGCCAGAGCCCAGCAGGTGGAGGCTGCAGTGGCCAGGAGGGATGCTAACCCCAGAAAAATGGTGATGGTCCAAGAGGACAGGGCTCTCATGCTGCTGTCAGATGCATGCTTCTAGAGAACTCACAGCAGCTTATATCACGATGAGGGGTCCCCCAGGAATTACCTCAAATCACACATGTAGCTCATTACAATCACAAGGTTGGATATGGAAGCTGAGCATTGCTTGAGACTAACCAGATCTTTCCACATTTGGGCTCCCAAGTGACTATTTCAGGTTCAGGGTATGCAACAACTTTTATTTCGAAAAGAGATATTGAGGAAACAGAAGCGATTCCCTTTATCAATTATTTCCCAGTTATTTAAAAATCAGTCAACTGCCGGGCTTGGTGGCTCAGCCTATAATCCCGCGCTTTGGGAGGCTGAGGTGAGTGGATTGCCTGAGCCCGCCTGGGCAACTTGGTGAGACCTCATCTCTACCATAAATCAAAAAATCAGCCGGGCATGGTAGCACATGCCTGTAATTCCGGCTACTCGGAAGGCTGAGGTGGAAGGATCGCCGGAGCCCAGTGGGTCGAGGCTGCAGTGGCCGAGAGCAGCCACTGCACTCCAGTCTGGGCGACAGAGTGAGACTCCAACTCAAAAATAAATAAATAAATAAATAAAAATAAAAATCAGTCAACCATTCATGTTGTTCCTCTGTCATTTTGCGCCGTCTCTGACTTTTTTCCTCCAGCTCTGCTCAGGCTGGCTCAGTCTGCTTACAAATGATGTGTTAGTTGAAGACATATGATGGCATATCCCGGCAAAAGAATCTGACAAAATTGTTAGTTATTGCATAAAGATGTAAGGGGATAGGTATAGAAATGTGCTCACGTGAAACTGTATTTTAACACCAGAAAAATGAATGGGAAAGATGGCATTTTCTACAGTAGCTTTAAAAATCAATTACTGCAGATTTCCAGGGGACAAAGATGCCGACTCAGCATCACTGTTTTCATCCTCCATATTAACATGAGAGACATTTTGCTGAGTCTCTGGCTGCAGATCACAACCAAACATGCCCTGGCCCTGAGAACAACTCGTTTGACCCCAAAAAGGAATAGGGTGATGGACTACGTCCTCCTCTCATCGTTGGAGTTTAATATTCAATCCTGTCACTTGTAGACATCCTAGCTCAGTCTACATCACCCTGTTTCAACAACATAAAGTGTCCAACTACTGAGAATGTCACGGAGAGAGACAAAACGAGGCAGGCACACAGAAGAGTGTGGTTAGCTATCTCGGTGACCCTTGTTAGTGTAGCTTTCTTTCCTTGTCATCCGTCACTTGTGACTGCAAGAGAAGAATAAAGAATATTGCCCTTTAGAATAGAGACACTCATTAGTTCAGTCTGTCATCCTCAGGCCTGAGCAAGTATTCGCTGCCGCATGCCTCATACGCCCTGTCCAAAACAGAGCTTGGCCAATGAAGAGTGTTTCTCCCCCGTAAAACATTTGATAGACGTTCATATGTGCCACAAGGAGGCTCCAAACCTGAGGGTTCTCTTTATTTGTTTGTATTTTCTACGACAGAAATTATCGTGTCATACCTTGCAGCGGGATCCTTCGAGTCAGCAGCCATTGGAAGATTCCAAACAAATAAAATGAGAGGCACCTCTCTTAATTTCAGAAGTAAGACTATCTGAATTATGGGCATGGGCACCCGCTCGGTGTTTAACTAGCTCTTGATTACATGGACTCAAGATCACTCAAAGAACACTGAAGCCAACTGAATGCCAGGGGTTTGCCAGCCGAAACTCCGAGGCTCCGGTCTCCGTGGCTCTCCCCGGAGTTTGCTGTGTCCAGCAGTTTCTTCTTGAAGGCTGTTGATTAT
Source organism: Tarsius wallacei (assembly GCA_963574415.1). NCBI lineage: Eukaryota > Metazoa > Chordata > Mammalia > Primates > Tarsiidae > Tarsius > Tarsius wallacei. The sequence continues at coordinate 37,291 of CAUYQG010029577.1, forward strand.
CTCTTCACATGGTCTACACGCTGACTAGATTTTCTTTTGAAGTTGAGAAGGAAAATCCCTTGGCAAAATTCCCTAAAGCAGGTAATGTCCCTTTCGTGAAATAATGATTGCAGGATCAGTGCTGAGAAACGTGTCAACATATCACAGTGACAAAAGTGCTGCAACATCTACTTTAAAACCATCTATGGTTCTACGTGGCTTTTTTGAAGGTTGTTGTGGAAACGATCTCAGGCCTAGCGACCATGGCCAGTGCCATGTCTTCGTGGTACTTTCCGCCACCACTGACATCCTGGTCCCAGCGGCCCTCTCCCACCACGCTCCGAGTCTGAAGACGTGTCTGTGAGTGCGTGTGTGTGTCTGCGTATGATGGGTATCTCTGTGTGTGCATATGTGTTCATGTGTTCTAATGGGAAGAGCTGTGGTCAGATGGGTTAAGTATACCAAGGACCAAAAAAATAAACTCCAGGCTCCTTGATGACAAAAGCTGTGGCTAATTTGCCAGGATATCTCAAATGCGAGCGCATAGTGACTCTTCAGTTTGTGGGTGACAAGGGAATACATGAGTGACTCTGTGGGTGAGAAAGACAACCAGAGCAGATGTTCATTCACTGATGCCCAGGTGAGGCCACCCTCTCATGTGCAACTTAACAGGTGAGAGAGAAGCCTCTCCCCCCGTGCATCCTGCCCTCCCAGCCTGTCTGAAATTCTACATGAAGACCACCATCCACGCCACTCTCAGGAGTTCCCCTTAAAAAGGTGTCTGCTCACATGAGAGTTGACTATGTGTCGAGGCAAATGCAGAGACCTGTTCATCAAGGCGTGGCCATCTTCCAGTTTCTCACATTCATGAAGAGGAAAGGGCAAGCAGAATTGTTCATGAACAACGTGCGATATTAAAAGACCAAGCCAAACACAACTTCTGCCAAAACGTCTATTTAATTTTAATTGAGTCCTAGCGGCAGCAGAATATGTATCTCCCATTTAAAACAAACCCAACATGAAACACTCCTCTCAATTCACATAAACAATAAATGAGCGAGTCGTCATTTGCATTAGACACTTTTTTCCTTTCTTCGTGAAAAAGTTTTTCTTCGCGTGTTTGTTGCACAAACATTCCTGGGCCTGTACAGAAGCAGTAACAACAATGAAGACGGATGGAATGCCTGTCCTTGTGCGGTCCATGCCAGAGAGGAGAGGATGAAATGGGTGATGGTGCTAGACCATGATGAAGCAACCTGCTGGAGCTGTGTTCAGATAACAGCAGGAGCTCACAGAGGCAGATGGAGGCTCATGGGGTCCAGGGGACACTTCATGGGAGGGGAACTACCTCAGCCAGCACTTGCAAGTGGGAGACCTGTGGTGACCAAGGCGGTGCATCTGTCACCACAGGTGAGACTGACGCAGTAACAAAAATCTCTCGACTTTCAGGGCTTTGAAAACAAAACTGAATTTCTCACTCCCACAAAGACCAGCACGGGCCTGGAAACTCTCCAGTACAATTTTCCTTCAGGTGGTGACTTGGCAGTCGGGGATCGAGCGAGGCCAGACCTTCTGGAATCTGCACCCACGGGACACTCAGCTTCCTTGGCCTTCTGGAAGTTCTCCCACCGAGAGTTAAATGCTTGGTCTGGTGGTGACACATAGCAATTCTGCCCCGGCTCGCTGGATTGAGCAGGGAATGTGGCTCCCCTGAGAAGTCAAGGAAGAGTGACACTTCTGTGGCTGGGAGGGAGGCAAGAACTGAGTGTTGGTCAAGAGCAGCCATGCTGCCCATGCAGCGGGGGCATTGCCATCAGGAGAAGCAAGCTGCAAAGCAAGGCGCAAGGAGAGGACCTTGGAGTTATGAGTGGATGAGGCCATTCCAAGAGTCTTATCATGGGAAGAGGAGGGTGTTGATGAGGCTGAGGGAGACCCAGAATTGCCCAGCGGCTCCTGCCTGCTGCATCAAGACCCCTCTTTTCTGTTGTTGATGCGGGATCAGCCCAGACAGCCCCGTCGTGCCCTGTGAGATCCAACCAGTTCAGCCTCACATGGGCAGCGGCTTGCAAAGATTAGGAGTTACTTGCAGCCAGGCTCGGTGGCTCAGCCTGTCATCCCGCGCCTTTGGGAGGCTGAGGTGAGTGGATTGCCTGAGCCCGTGAGTTCGAGACCCGCCTGGGCAACTTGGTGAGACCTCATCTCTACAATAAATCAAAACATTAGCCGGGCGTGGTAGCGCGCGCCTGTAGTTCCGGCCACTTGGAAGGCTGAGGTGGAAGGATCGCCGGAGCCCAGCAGGTGGAGGCTGCGGTGGCCGGGAGCATGCCACTGCCCTGTAGTTCCAGGAGCGGCCGCTGCACTCCAGTCTGGGTGACAGAGTGAGACTCCAACTCAAAAACAAAACAAAACAAAACAAAAAAACAGAGTGAGACTCCAGCTCGGCTGGGCTCAGTGGCTCAGCCTGTAATCCCAGCACTTTGGGAGGCTGAGGCGAATGGATTGCCTGAGCCCATGGGTTCGAGACCAGCCCAGGCAACTTGGCAAGAGCTCGTCTCTACAAAAAAAAAAAGTTACTTGCACTTGAAGGGGAGGGGGACATGCTACTTCTATGTAGAAAATAGTCTTGCTTCTTCCATCTCAATTTTATCTGTTCAATATTCATATTTGGGCTGGACTTGGTGGCTCAGCCTGTAATCCCTCCACTTTGGGAGGCTGAGGCGAGTGGATTGCTTGAGCCCGTGGGTTTGAGACCAGCCTGGGCAACTTGAGGAGACCTCGTCTCTACAGTAAATTAAAAAAAAAAGCTAGCCGGGCACGATAGCACGCCTGTAGTTCCAGCTACTTGGAAGGCTGAGGCAGAAGGATCGCCGGAGCCCAGCAGGTCGAGGCTGCGGTGGCCGGGAGCGGCCACTGCACTCCAGCCTGGGCGACGGAGTGAAACTCCAACTCAAAAAAAAAGGAAATCAATATTTGGACAAGAAGTGGTTTACAGACTCTTGGTTCAAATTCAAAGAAGTTCCTTTTGGAGAAAAAGGAAAAGTTGAAAGAAAGGCCTGTTTCCAAGTGGCAATTACACTTCAAGAGATTTCAAAGATCATTGCTTTCTCACAATCACACCTCAAATGCTTCCACAGATGAAGTAAGAAGTGCGTTTACTCATCAGCCCTGCTTTTTCTCTGAATTACGACCTGCTGCAATCAAGAAGTCCCTCCGGAGGCAGCAGTTTAACTGGAAGCAACAACTTTGACCCCAAGGCCATGGTGATTGCCAAATATCAAATCCCCCGACCCAGGGAGGGAGGAGCTGTCCTATCCATAGGATCCCAGTCTCGTGGGGAGTGGGTGGGCGGGACACCTGTGGGGGGCATGGCAGCTGCTGGTGAACCCTGCAAGGAATCAATGGCCGTGACCCACAGGGACATGAACTGGGGAAGAACTGGCCCGTGGTGCTCCCTGGCTGGAGCTAATCTCCAAGTGATCAGTGCCCTGGGGCAGTAGTAGTGATAATTTTAATGGCAATACTTGCTTCCAATTAATTTTTCACCAAATGAACGAAGTCTCATTAAAACTGAGGATTTAATGGATGAAAATCTGTGCAGGGCGTCACATTAAGCGCTTTGACAGATTGTGTGATTATACCCTGGTCTTTCAGGGAAGAGAGGTCCATTCATATATTCATTCGCTCAAAATATTTTTCTGGACACCAGGATGTGTCATCCCAGACAGGAAGGCATGGCAGGACCTCCACACTTTGCTGACCACCAGCCTCGGCCTCACCCAGCGGGACCCCGGCCAAACCTTTGTCCTCGGTGTGGTGACCAGCGATGGCCTCTCCTCCACCGTTCGTGTCTGCCTCCACATCTGACCTAGCTGAGCCCCTGCCTGGATCCTGTACTCTCTTGGGGCCTTTGTTTCCAGATTTTTCTATTTTTCAACCAACCACCTGATCTCTCATCGCCTTCTTGCCAGCCCAAGCTTGATCCTTCAGTGACACCCTCTGCCCTCTCTTCCCCTTTGGTTATCCTCCCTGAGTGATGTCACCCAGTACAGAGCTGACCCTGACCTCCCCAGTCCTACAACTCCAGGCCCTGCCAAGTTCCTGCTGCACAGCTGACACATCCAGACCAACATGCCCAAAGCTCATTATCTCTCTCTTCTGAATTCCAACTAGGATCGGGATGCTCCAGCCTTCTCAATACCCACTCTCGACATCACAGTGTGGTCCCCTCTACCTGCATGCCCTTGGCATCCAATTCTGGTCTTGCCGGTTGGTCTCCATGTCCTGCTCCATCCTCTGAAGTCTCAACCTTCCTCTTCATCTTCTTGTCCGTGAGCCCTAGTAAGAGACAGCAAGTGATTTTCTCAGTCCCCCAGCTTCGAGGCTCATACATTCCCTTTTTTTATACCTTCCACACGACTTCTCGGCTGGAGTCATTTCTAGCAAACAAATATCCGATGCGCCACCTTCAGCCTGGCGGATCGAATGCCTCCCAGTGGCTCTGATGAATCCCTGCACTAGCAGACTCCCCTCCCCACAGGCTGTTCCCCCTCGCAGTCAGGGGTTCCCCTCTTCTGCAAGCCCTGAGTCCTTTCTCCTTATCCGCCAGTCTGTGCCTTCTTCAAGATCTCGGTCAGATGCACTCTTGCGGCGATGTCTGTCTGAACACCCAACAGGGATGGCCCATCCCTCTTTTAGGCTCCACCCGATGACAGAGACGTTCCTCTCACTCACACAAGCCATGCAACATCTCATTCATGTCTTGTGGGACTGCTCCCCTTGCTGCACTGGGACCTTGCAAGAGCATGGTAGGTGTCTCAGCAGGAGCCGTACTGGGCACTCATTGGCGCCTAGCATGCTGGTGCTCGGAGAATGAGGGGACACGTGAAGCACGTGGAGTCCAAGAGTCTTCACAGAGGAGAAAAAGCTATTCAACTATTCAGTTTCATACACACATGCCATGTGCTGTGCTCACCATCCACTTACCCCTCCTGTCCCTTCTGTCACTAAGCCAAGTAAGCATTAAAGGGGTGTCTCTTCTCTCACATTCAGGTATTCCATTATAATCTCAAGGCACTCGGAAGAGAAGAGGCTTTTATTCTAGATAGCAAGCAGTTGTGGCTTTAAGTCATGGCTCTGACTCTAACTGGAAGTGTGACCTTAACCAGGTTTCTTAACTGCTAGGGGTCCTAGATTCTCCCTGTCCCAAGGACTCCAGGGTCCTACACAGTGCTTGCCTGAGACACAGGAATATTCAAAGTGGTACCCATGGACACCAGATGTTACTTTGGTTCTGCTATTATCAGCATTATTCTTGGGGTCATTTAGTCAACTGATTTCGGGGGAGCATCTGCTGGGTGTCAGGTGTTGTCATGTGTGAGGATGTGACAATGCACTGAGTGTGATCTAGTTCTTAAGAATTCACCACAGGGACGTGTTCTAGCAGTCTGTGTTGCCGTATCTACCTTCTTCTTGGCCCTGGGTCTGTGAACCAAGACCTATTTTTCTAACTCTGCTGTGATGGTCCCTCATTTATTGTTTAAGTTGATGAAGCAAAGTCTTTCTTCAGCAGTTTCAAGACCGAAGACCAGGAAATGACTGTTAATCACAGAAGAGGGCTTGAACGTTTCCCAGCTATGCCTCCCCCCTGCGGATAGGGGTGCCCCGGGTGGCTCACAAGCAGTCCCTCGCGTCACTGCCGTCTCGCCCAGCCCCCAGGTTCCTGGGACTTTCCTTCTGTGCTCTGCAAAGGTGGGAAGAGAAATATTTTCCTTACGAAGTGGAATTGAATTTCGAAGTCATGCTACTTGGCAACACCGTGTCCTCAAGCTGTTCAGTGTTTTCCTGGCTGCTTTTCCGACATGTAAATTAAGCTATCGTTTCTGCCCCAGCTATTTTTTTCTTGCGGTTCACATTAGCAAGTGCTGTGGGAAGGTTGGTTCTACAGAATAATTTAAAATGCCTTAAACCTTTGACTCCTTGGGTATCAGGATGATGACTTTTCCAAAGGAAGGCAGCTCGTTTACCAACCAGTGTTTCTTCTCCCCCTCAGCAATTTGCCAAGTGGTACACATACATGCCTTAAAACTGGAATACTTAGGGTAGTTTGTAGCTTTGCTGTTCTGGTGTGAGGGCAAGACACCAAGTCTAGGATGAGCGACTTCTGGAGCTCATTCTTCAGCGAGAAAGGGGAGGTCTCCGGAGTCATCAGGCAGTCATCAAGCACTCAGGGACCTTGGCAAAAGCAAGATCTCCAATTACAGTGAATGGATCGGGTCGTCTACCCCACCAGGCCTTTGTGACATTTGAAAAATAAAAACCAAGTCGGGCATGGGGGCTCACGCCTGTAATCCCAGAACTTCGGGAGGCGGAGACGAGAGGATTACCCGAGTCCTGGGGTTCGAGACCAGCCTGGGCAACTTGGTGAGACCTTGTCTCCACACTAAATAAATAAATAAAATTATCCAGACATAGCAGTGCGAGTTCCAGCTACTTGGAAGTCTGAGGTGGAAGGATCCCCCGAGCCCAGCAGGTCAAGGCTGTGGTGGACGTGAGCGTGCCACTGGACTCCTGCCTGGGTGGCAGAGTAAGCCAAAAAAGGAAAGAAAGAAAAATAAAGACTAAAAGTCTAAACCACAGCATGAATTAGAGACAGGAACATGGGAGTTTAGAGTTGGAAGTAGTGGTATCTAAATTATTTATTTCACTTAATAAAAGGGCTTCACCTTTCTGAGCTCCAGTTTCTTCGCCTAGAATGCCATCCTAGGATTTATTTGGAGTGTGTATATGAAGAGCCTGGAAGAAGTTGAGTAGCTCCTTCCTTTACCTTTTCTAATTAGGTGTTTCGTCCCTGTGGCTGGAAATCCAAACATGAGGAAGACAGGTACTAAGTCAAACACGCCTGCCTAGCATTTCATTCCCCACCGAGCCTTGACGTTTAACCCGCTGAAGCAATATATGTGCACACTTCTCTTTCCTTCCAAACCTTTTCCTTGGCAAAAACTGTAGGGGTGGACACACCTCGCCACAGCATGAGGGCTTCCAAACTTACTTGCATCTCACACATTGACAGAGGTGGGTTTCTTTCTGCTAGACGGTATTCAGCATTACTGATATTGAATAAAATGGCATGATCCTGCAGGAAAAAAGGGATATGCATGACCCACCTCTCTTTTCTTCATGGAATGTCTGGTTTTGAATAATTTTTCTGACAACTGAGTCACCACTTCCTAGAGCATAGACTGCACGTGGAGAGCACGTTCCCTGAAGCAGTGTAAGGGACTGCAGAGCTCCGAGGCGTGCCTAGTAGGTGGATGTAACCCCCTTTGGACACAGGTGAGGTCAGGTGCCTCTTCTGGTTCAAGGTCCTCCCCACCTCCATTCATGGTTCACACCGCCGGTGCCATCAGACTCATACCTGCTCAGATGGTCCCCGTTGTATGTATGTTCTGTTTCTCTGACATCTCTAACTGATGCAAAGTAGGGCTATTGATTCCGGATGATGATGTTGTGTGCGTTTCCTTTGCTGAACTTATTTAGTTTATTGTAAGTGGATAGGTAAAACAGCTGGCAAATACTTAATGTAAGAGTGAGGAAGCGATAAGATACGTCTCTTCCCATGGCCAGGTGTGCTCCTTAGGGGTAACCACAAAGTTTTTAGTGTCAGTCATGACATGTTTTTGTATATATAAAAGCACACACACAAGCAAACATACCAGATCGCTTTACCAAAGGAAAAAAAAGCGCCTATGATCAGATCCCCGAGAGTCTACCAAGTGTCAGAGGCTGCCTTCCAAGTCTCTTGTCACCTGCTAAGTCCCCAGCCCCCTTCTGTCTCCTATCACTCTTCTGTCTGTCACCTTCACATGGCTCACAAAGCTTCTTCACCATCCACTTAGATTGATACACCTTCGGTCCCACTTGCATTTCTTTGAGTTCTAGTCAGATATTTTGCCCATCATTTTATTGGGACATTTATAGTTTCTTCTCTTTTGACCTCTCTGTATACTTTTTATTAAGTAGATTAAGCACTCAGAATACCGCACAGATTGTAAATGTACATCTTGGTGAAATTCCACGAAGCTATAGAGCCAGCTGTCAGATCAAGAAGCCAGCAACTGAAGATGTCCCCCTTGAGCCCACTTCCGGTCAGCACACCCACACCTACCCAAGGGAAGCCATACCCTGTGGACAGCGCAGTGTAGACTCTGTTTCCCTGGAATCACACAGGGTGTGTTTACTTGTGGTTGTCTTCTGACAGTCAGAATTAGATTTGCGAGATGTGTCCATGTCATTGCACACAGGTGCAATTCCTCCGTTTTAATTGCCCTTCAGTACTCTATTGCAATCCTTCCACTATTTATGGGCATCTGAGTTGGGAGCTATAGCTAATCGTGCTGCAATGAACATCATGACACGTGTGTGTGATTAGACACACGCAAATGTTGTTGTGGTATCCTCAACTGGGAGCAGAATTGCTAGGCTAAGTGCTATTTCAGTTCAGTAGAATTGCCATGTAGATTTCCAAGAGTTATACCAACACACTCCTCCAGAAACATGTAAGAGTTCCAGATATTCCACATTTCCTCATACATTCAATATTATCGACTGTTTTAATTTTAGCCATTTTGTCACGGATACTGTTCACAACACTGTGCATCACATAAAGTTTATTACAATGCAATTTATATGTTACAAAATGCACTCATTTTAAGTGTACAGTTTGATGAATTTATATATATATCCATATATATATCAAATGGATATATATCCAAATGCATACGTATATCCATTTGATGAGAATATTTTTCGTCATCTTTATAAGGTCTCTAATTTCCTCCTGGTCAATCTTCCCATCCCTATGTTCAGGCAGTAGATATCTGTCTCTATAGATTAGATCTGCTGTTCTAGAATTCCAGGTAAATACAAATGGAAATATGCAGTCTGTACTCTTTTGTGTCTGGTTTCTTTTGTTGGAAATAATGTTTTGAGATTCATCCATGTTGTCATGTAAAGTAGTAGTTGCATTTTGTTGCTGAATATTATCCCGTTGTATGAATACTCAAAGATACATTTATTAATTCTTCTGTCGAATAACCTTGAGATCATTTCCAGTTTTGTGCTATTATAGTGAAGCTCCCATAGACATTAATGTATGTCTTTTTTTAAACATATATATATATATATATTTTTTGAGTTGGAGTCTCACTGTCGCCTAGACTGGAGTACAGTGGCCGCTCCCGGCCACCGCAGCCTTGACCTGCTGGGCTCCGGCGATCCTTCCGCCTCAGCCTTCCGAGTAGCTGGAACTACAGGTGCGCGCTACCATGCCCAGCTAATTTTTTGATTTATTGTAGAGATGAGGTCTCGCCAAGTTGCCCAGGTGGGTCTCGAACCCGCGGGCTCAGGCAATCCACTCACCTCAGCCTCCCAAGGCATGGGATTACAGGCTGAGCCACCGAGTCCAGCTTAAACATATATTTTTATTATTCTTGAATAATTGCTCAAAAACAGAACTGTTAGAACATGTGCCGAGTATGTGTTTAATTTAGAAGAAACTGTCACACTATTTTCCAAGTTGTTTGTATAATCGTACACTCTTTGCACTGAAGTATGATTTGTCGAGTTTTTCCAGGTTCTCACTTCACTTGCTCTTGTCATTTAGCCTTTCTAGCAGACAGTAAAGGAAGCTCACCGTGGCTTCACTTATCATTCACCTGATAACTAATAATGTTGTGTCTCTTTTCATGTGTTGATCAATTATCCAAATATCATCTTTTAAGACATGTCTGGATTCTCCTGATATTCAGTTAGGTGGTTTATCATCTTATTGAGTTGCAGGCTATTTTTAGGCTCTGGGTACATATCTGTTTCAAATAAATATAACAAACAGTTTATCCTAGTCTGTCTTATCGTTTTACGTTTTAATGGTTTGAGCCAAAGAGCAGAAGTTTGCATTTTAATTAATTTCAACTTATCAGATAGCTTGATTTATGATTGAGAATTATTAAGAAATCTTTACCTAATCCAAGCTTCCCCCTCTTTTTATTTTTCTAGAAGTTTTATGCTTTTACGTTTCTACACTTTGGTCTATTTTGTTTGGAGTTAAGTTATATGTGTGGAGTGAGGGAAGGGTCAGTGATATATCTGTTTATTCTATGATTTTTTAAGTTTTATGCTGTTTTAGAACAGGTCTAGAATGGTTATCGCTGAAGTACAACGCTCACGTGGCTCGTCTGAAACCCATGGGTGTCTAGTGCCTTATCTTCAGGTTAACTGGTTGAAGCACAGCAGTCCCCTGTGAGGTCCAGCCTACTCCACCTACTGCCTCCTGGCTGCTGCCTTTGTCTAGACTCATGAAATTTCACCCTAATGTGTTCTCAGCTCAGAATTCAGTTAAGACTCAAGTTAAGACTTAAGACTCAGAGCACATTTCTGGAGCTCATTCTCTGAGATACTCTGAGAAAGTCCCTTCTTGTCCTGCAAATCCCAGCCGCTTCAGTCTATTAGAACTCTTTTCTCTGTTCTAAAAAATTCTTCATTATTATTCATGGGATCGCCCTTCTTTCTAATCACTCCGTCTTCTCATTCTGGGGCTCTACGTAAAGATATTTTAGAACTTTAAGCCACATACAATTTAACTCTTATGTTCTGTCATTTCCTATTTCTTTATTCTTCTGTTTAAAACCTGCAGCTATATTCTTGGCATGGTGGCACTCACCTGCAGTCCTAACTACTCGAGAGGTTGAGGCAGGAGGATCACTTGATCCCAGGAATTCTAGGCTTCTGTGAGTTATGTTTGCACCACTGTACTCCAGCCCGGTTCTATCTTTTGAAAAATCTGCAGTTTTATTTATCCAACGAATCTTGATTTCAGTTATTATTATTGTTTAGTTCCAGAATTTCTTTTTGATACATATGTATAAATTCTCAGTCTTTTTTAATATTACCCATTTTTTCATGTGTCCTCGACATTTTTATATTTATTTTCTTTAACATATTAATCACAGGTATATTAAAGTCCCTGTCAACTAGCTCAAATATCTGTATTATCTGTTGATCTGCTTCTGTTTTCTGTTTTATTTCTTTAATTTCAGTACTATGTTACTGCCTTCCGAAGACACTATTTTATGAAATACTGCATTGTGGATAAAATATTGTAGTGTCTAATGATGTTATACTGTGCCTGAGAGGGCTTGTCTTTCCTTGGCTAAGCCAAGAGATAGTGGTTGATCACCTTAAGTCAACCAAGAACTGTGCTCAAACTAAAACTGTATCTCAACCTGACCTTCCCATGGTCCTCCAGAGTTTGTACCTGAGAGTCGGGTATTCTCCACACCACCCCTCCTCCAGTGGGTCATAAATTTTAACTCATAGCTCATGAGAGTCATAGAAGCTTTCACACTTTTCAGAAGTTTTCTGCATAGGTTTTTGTTTTCTAGCTCAGGGCAGCCCTGAGACGTGCCAACTTTCTTGAAGAAAATCTAGCCACGTTTCTGATGTCTCATCAGTCTTCCTCTCAGGTTCTTCTGGTGTATTTATACCTGACCAATATATTTCCCTGGGTGCAAATCTGGATTCTCCATCTCCTGCCCATGTTCCACATTGGCTAATACCCCTAGAATAAAGTAGCTGCAGGAATCAGTTCATCTTTCTCAGCTTCTCCCATCACTCTGCTGCCTTCAGGAAGATGGTTTCTTTATCTTAGCTTGCTTGTCTCATCGTTCTCTGTAGAAACAGTGGACTTCCATCAGCTCTTCCATCTCACCAAGAAGCTTTATTTGGGCACAGTCAAATATGTTAATTTTCTCCTCAAGTTAGATCTTGAGGCCATCCTTCAGTAGGATTTCTCCTGCAGATTAATACTAAAAGCAACCTTCTACATCTTATATTTTCTGATACCATTTCCTGTTTTACTTTTAATGCTTTAATGTTTAATCTACATAGAATGTGTAAGGTCCATGTGACATAAAGTTTCAGCAAAAATTTCCAATGAGATCAAGTTGCTATAGGATTCTTTGCTGAATAACCTGTCCTTTCTTCTGTGATTTAGAATTCTGTCTTTACCTGTGCTATGATTTTAATGTGTCTCCTAAAAATCATGTGCTGGACACTTAATCTCCGGTGCAACGCTGTTGAGAAGTAAAGCCTCATGAGGGGAATTGGGTCATGAGAGCTCTGCCCTCGTGAATGGATGGATGGCACTACCTTGGGAGTAGATTTGTTGTAAAGGGACAAGTTCTCTCTCGCCTTCTCTCATCTTCATTCTCTTGTCTTCTCTCTCCCTCCCTCCCTCCACTTCCCTCCTTTTGTCCTTCTGCCTTCCAAAATGGGATGACATAGCATGAAGGCCCTCATCAGATGCGGGCCCCTTGAGATTAGACTTTCCAACCTCCAGAATGGCAACAAATAAATCTCTGTTTTTTGTAAACCACCCAGTCTCAGGTATTCTGTAATAGCAGCACAAAACAAACTGTGACAACCTGAAACACCCTGTATATTTCTGATTCTCTGTTCTATTGCATTGCTTTGTTGCTTTGTTTACCCTGTCCTAGTTACATAACTTTTAAAATTACTGTAGTTATAACATACTTTATGATATTTTAAAGAGGAAGTCTCTCCCCTTATCTTTCCAGATAAGTCTTAGATTCCCCTTTGTGTATTTCAAAAAGCACTATTAAGATTTGATAGACTTGGAAGGCTGAGGCGGAAAGATCGCCGGAGGAGCCCAGCAGGTCGAGACTGCGGTGACTGGAAGCGTGCCACTGCACTCCTGTCCAGTCTGGACAACAGAGTGAGACTCCAACTCAAAAAAAAAAGAGATTTGATAAAAATTTTAATAAATTACAGAATAAAAATCTAGGCCGGGTTCGGTGGCTCAGCCTGTAATCCCACGCATTGGGAGACCGAGGTGAGTGAATTGCCTGAGCCTGCAGGTTCGAGACCCGCCTGGGCAACTTGGCAAGACCCCATCTCTACAATAAATCAAAAAAATTAGCTGGGCATGGTAGCACTAGTCTGTAGTTCCAGCTACTTAGAAGGCTGAGGCGGGAGGATTGCCGGAGCCCAACAGGTTGAGACTGCGGTGGCCGGGAACATGCCACTGCACTCCAGCCCGGGTGACGGAGTGAGACTCCAACTCAAAAAAAAAAAAAAAAAAGAATAAAAATCTGTATTTCACGCTGTTAAGTAATAAACAGAATATACCACTAAAATTTTAAATTATTACTTATTGAAGTTTAACATTTTAATATTTTTTATGTTTAAGAAAGATACAGCACTTGTGAAATTTTATTCACATACATTACGCAATCTTTCCTTAACCTGAGTTTCACTTTGCTGGAAGCACACAGGTGTTGTGTGGTGTTACAGTGCCGTGATGCACCACCCACCTGCTCTCGTTTTAGGACAAAGATCGTCCTTTCCCAGCTTCCAGAAGTGTGTGCTGTCAAGGCTCACAGCTTTTCCCATTCCCAGAAATTACGCCGGGTAAAGGGAGCTTCCTTACCCAAGGTCCATGTGTGGGTGCAGAGGCTCAGCCTCCTTGCCACGGTTTGGGGCAACTCTGGAGGACCCCGGTTCACCTTGTATCCCTGCCAATCCCACTTGCCCCTTTCCTCTCAGGTGATGTTACTCGAACAACTCCCCAATCAACTTCCTGCCAGCAAATCTCTGCTTCCGGTTTGCCAGGAAACACTACCTAGGAAAGAAGTTGACTCTGAAATGGGATTTGGAGGCTGGATTGCCTAGGCTGGCAGGCAGGGGACACTTCCTCTCTGGTGGCGAATAGGCTATGATGGTCCCTTTGACAAGCAGTCGAGATGGCTGGCGCTGCCGCTCTTTTGCTGGAGAAGAACTGGGCTGGGATTCTGGCAGAAGGAGAGGCCACCTTGGGTACAATGTATGAGGCATGGGGGAGACTGACTCCAGGCTCCCATGACATTTTCCAGCTGCCCAGTCCTCATTCTTCACTTCAGAAAAACTTTTTTCACACTATCCTACCTCTGAGAGCCTGTTTTCCCAGGAATCAGGCATAAAATAGACATTTTGCTGCCTAATTGCTATTTGTATATAATAATAATGCATTCTATTTTTTTTTCTTTTCGCCATAGCTAAAATTGGTATAAAACTGTATTTTCCAAATTGTGCTTTCTACAACAATATTCCCAAGGATGCTTTGAAGAAAAAAAATGTTCCGTGGTCACCTAAACCTGGTAAGTGTTTTATAGGGTCTCTTTCTCTTGGGAATCCAAAATGCATGTCAGCCGTGAAAGGGTTTGAAGAGCTTTGCCACAGAGAAAACTATTTATTCATTTTAACACGGTGTTTTCTAAATATAATTAAACATGTGACATTTATCGGTGATTCTTCTTACTATTGCTCAGGGGACACTCTTCAGAAAAGCCAATGGAAGCTGCTTTTAGGTTACCACAAGGCAGGTGTGGAGAGGTTGCAGACATCACTGGAGTGCAGTTTCACTGAGGTGGGCTGCAGTTTCATCACCCCACAGTATCCTCCGGGATAACTGTGCCTTCCCCTTCAACACTCAGCCACAGTGCCACCTCGACTGGCCTCTATAGATCTGAAGTGATAGCGGGTAACATAGCAGGCCCTCACTTTCCCTTCAGCGAAACTATTTGAGGATGTCTTTATACCCATCAGCACTCTCTCCAGGACCATCCCACAAGCCTCCCCCTGGACAATCGTAGGTGGCCTCCCCATTGGGTACCAATGAAGAAATGAATGATCAGATGAGCCATGGGGTGGAAGCCCCCCACCCTTCTGCACTGGCTTTGCCTTTGGGCAGCAGTAGAACTAGACTCTTAACTTGACTTTCTTCAGCACGATCATTCCATTCCAGCAGTTTAGCAGAAGAGAAAGACCATTCCTCTGGTCGGTTCACTACCTGCATAATCCAGGCACACGACCTGCTCACATTCCCACCAGGCTCCATCAGGTCCCCCATTTCAAATTCCCGTTTTCTTCTTGTTCTGAGGACAAGAAACCTCAGAACCACAGAGCCACTTGCAGCAGGACGCTCCAGGGCTGCTGGGAGCTGCGGCTTCTCCATGGCTGGAGGGACTCTAGGCAGCTGCTGCTTGTGTCCGGCGAGAAGGCTGTGCTCCAGGGTAGCAACCCGGGTAGCAACTGGGGTTCTCATGGACACCTGCTGGGCTCACGGGAAAAGAGAGGCTTGTCTCCAGGGCAGTTCACTGCCCGGCACCAAGATGGAGTGGACACAGGGGTCATTCCAGGCTGGGAAGACCACCGTCCCTGTGGAACATCTGCAGCCTCTGGCTGGGACACTATTGCTCACATCCTGCTTGGAGCTCACTCCACTTCCCTTTTACGTAGTCCCAGTGTCACCTCCATGACCAGATTCTTGGCTGTGGGTGCACACTGGAATCACCAGGGTGCCCTAAAAATGCTGATGTCTGCATAGCTCCCCTGAGATTCTGAGTCCGTTGTTCAGGGGCATGACCCTGACTTGGTGTTCAAAGCTTCCCGGATGATTCTATCATGTAGCCTAGAGTCAAGACCACTGAAAACAGGAAATCCTTCTGCTTCATCTTCGGTCCCCAGTAAGGGTTCGGGACCTGGCAATCTGTGTGTGCCAACCAACAGCACTGACTACTCAGCCTTCAAGACTGGAATTTGTCATCTGTGGGTCCGTCCCGCCATCCATGTTTCCAGTCAACAGCTATAGTCAACGTCTGACACGAGGTAGAGGGCCTGGGAGAGAAGGCAGAAAGGGCTCGCTTGCTGGGTTCTGGACTGGTGTCTTCTCCACCACACAGCGTTTGGAATTTACGTTTTTTGCATTTTTAAGTTGCAGGAAATGTTCATTTACAGTTTTATTTTTTGGCTTTAATTTTAACCTTTAGTCACAACTTACAGAGGATTTTTGAGATACTTTCTTCTTTGCGGGAAACGGTCTGCATGGCAAACCGCTCATTTCCTCGTCTTGAAAAGTGTCCCCCTGCTCAGGTCACAAACAGCCCGCAGTGCCTGAAAAGGCAAGTCTCAGATTCATAGACGGTTTTCTTCAGGCTGGCCTCAGTCTGCAAGGTCAAGGCAGATTATACAGTCTTGTGGTGAAAAGAAATGTCTTTTTCATATCTTCCAACAGGCACTTTCCAAGGTATAATAAATGGAGAAAATATGTTTCAACACAATAAAATTTAAAAATATACCAAGCGAGTTGCTAAATATAATTTTTGTAATTACTGGAATATTCTTATTTTATGTTATTAAAGTTTGATATTTTAAATGAGATTTTCTATCCCCTTGAGCAGGGTTTTTTTAAAAAAAATAATTGAATTCCTCTACATTTTGATTAAACCCTTCACCAAGATCACCGTGTATGAATGATAAAATGAAATTACTTTTAAAACCATGGTTGACTTCAAAATTTCCATCAATGACCTGACTTTAAATACGGTTTATTTATTTGAAAGCTTAGGCAGGGAGCTGTTTCCACCCTTTTTTTTTTTTTTTAGTTGGAGTCTCACTCTATAAAACAGACAGGAGTGCAGCGGCCGCTCCCAGCTACCGCAGCCTCCACCTGCTGGGCTCCGGCGATCCTTCCGCCTCAGCCTTCCAAGGAGCTGGAACTACAGGCGCATGCCACCACGCCCGGCTAATTTTTGATTTATTGTAGAGATGAGGTCTTGCCAAGTTGCCCAGGCGGGTCTCGAACCCGCGGGCTCAGGCAATCCACTCACCTCGGCCTCCCAAAGCGCTGGGATTACAGGCTGAGCCACCGAGCCTGGGCCACATTTCCTCTTCTAAGAAAAACCAGTAAAATTGGATTAGGACTCACCCTAATGGCCTTGCTTTAACCTAATAACATTTTAAGGGTCCCATCTCCAAATGCAATCACATTCTGAGATACTGGAGGTTAGGGCTTCAATAGATGAATTTGGTGGGCAGGGGGTACAATAGAGTTCATAAAAGGAAGGAAATGATCATAAATAGCTTAATCAATCAGCTCTGGTGAGAAGTATCTGGGAAATAAATGACTCAGAACAGCAAACTTTGCAGCAGAAATTTGAGATGGAAGTTCAAGTCTTATTTTTTTTTTTTTTGAGTTGGAGTCTCACTGTCACCCAGACTGGAGTGCAGTGGCCACTCCTGGCCACTGCAGCCTCGACCTGCTGGGCTCCGGCGATCCTTCCGCCTCAGCCTTCCAAGTAGCTGGAACCACAGGCATGCACTACCATGCCCGGCTAATTTTTGATTTATTGTAGAGATGCGGTCTCGCCAAGTTGCCCAGTCGGGTCTCGAACCCGCTGGCTCAGGCCATCCACTCACCTCAGCCTCCCAAAGCGCTGGGATTACAGGCTGAGCCACCGAGCCCAGCCTGAAGTTCAAGTCTTTAATGGAATCTGGAATAATTAAGACATTCTCTTAAAGTCATGTCACAAAAACCAATATGCATTTTTACATATTTTATTTGGAAAGCCGTTGTGTAAGTGAGCCAGATGGTCTGGCATGAACTACACTCATCTACAGCATTATAAGGCAAAATATCCTCTGTGGGTAGTTTACAGTGCAGTAGTTTATTAGCACTGATTTTGGAGTAAGACTGTTCTGGTTTGAGTCCTGGTTCTGACAGGACATATTTGCTATTGTTTTTTCTCAGGCAAATGGCTAATTTTCACCGAGTCTCAGTTTCCTTCTTTGTAATATAGGAATAATAGCAGTTCCTATTTCATAGGGTGGTTATGAGGATTATGTTCATTAACACATATGCTTTGTATGTAGTAAATGATCAATACATTGTAGCGCTGCCCACAGGTTGTAGGCAGCTTGAATTCCTCAGACAGATTCCTTATTAAACTTAATTGTTTCCTCCTCATCCCTAAAGCATAAGCCAGTTTTTCATGCTGATACTCTAGTAATCTTAAGAGATATATCTGTGACAGCTCTAACTTGAGAACCTTAGGTGGAGATAGTATCAGGATATCAAAGCATTACTAGTAAATTTTAATGATCTTCATGAAAACAATAAGGATTTCTTTATCAATCTGAGAGATATTCTGTTATTAAGGAATTATAGCACTAATCACTCTGTACTATAGTTAGCTGTGTGTTTGTTTGGTTAGACTAAGTTTCTAGAGAACAGGAATTATTTTTATCTTTGACCTGTGATGCAGTGATGGGGTAGGGGTTAAGAGTGTGACCTTTGGGGCCAGCCTTTTTTGGGTCTATATATCCTGGTCTATATTCAGACTTTGGGGATTAATCCTTACTTATTTGTGTGTTCTTGGGCAGGATTTCTCTAGTGACTAATGATGTTGAGCACCTTTGATGTGCTTATTGTCCATTTGTATATCTTCTTTGGAGAACTGTCTATTCAGATTTTTTGCCTATTTAAAAAATTAATAATTATTTTTTAGAGCACTTTATTGGGTTTATAGAAAATATGAGCAGAAAGTACAGAGTTCCTGTATATTTCCTTACCACCCCCCAACCACACACAGTTCCCCTACTATTAACATAGTGTAATATATTTGTTAACCACTTGATAACTAACTCACCTGTGAAATTGAAATAGTAGTAATGTTTACATATTTCATAAAAGTTCCTGTAAGGATTAAATGAACAAGCATATGTAAAACACTTAAGATACTACTTTAAGCATTCAGTGGGTGTCGAGCAAGGGAGTATAGCACATAGTTTAGCTGTGCTTAATAAACATTTGTTAAGTGAATGAATAACACTGAACCTAAGTAGTAAGAAATTGGTGGCTCAGTGCTATCTGCCATTCTATAGCTAAGCATACATCAAAATTGTACAGTGAATAACCACTGTGAGGGAATAGTGACTTGTGATAGTAATGTGCTATCAAAGACCTGGAAGTAAGTTTCTGATGACTTTCTAGAATGTGTAGTAATGTTGATGAGTCCAACACCGTGGTACACGTTTTTCAGTAAGTTGTGGTTGCTTTTTGAGATGGAAAAAGAAAAGTCCCTGGAGAAATCAAATAGCCCCAGGAAGCCATAAAACTCTTGCTTTATTTTTGATTTGACATAGAAGGGAGGGCACATACCTTGCTCTGAACCGAAGAAAGTGGAGTGAAATTTTTATTTCATGTTTCTCTTTTGTCTTTGGTATAGCAGGGTCTGCTGGTGTCCACCCAGTAGTCCTTCCTCCCACTTCCTTGCCAGCAGAGTCTTAATTTTATATCTAACCTTACCCTCCTGATACAGGTAAATCCTATTTAGTCTAAGTCAATGACAGTAATTATCTCCCACCTCTCACTCCCAGCCCACAACATCCCCCCACCACACATGCACCCTTTGAGTATGATTTAGGAGGAAGCATAGAACACAATTTTGGCCAATGAGAAATGAGGGGAAATCTATGAGAAGTGCTTCTGGAAAAGATTTTTTTACTCTTAAAAAGAAACACACAGGAGGAGGCACATTTTTAATCTGCTGCACACTGCCATGTCAGGATGGAACGTTTGGAATTGTGACAGCATCTTAGAAGCATAAGAGGCGCTAGCTATCAACATGTAAACAAATTTTCTCTTTATAATTAATAAGATTCAACCTATGACAGAAACTCAAGCTTAGGTGCGAAATGACTTTATGTCTTATGTGATGTTTATGGTTATCTCATTATTGCATTCTAGATTTCTAGGCTTTTTGCCCAGTGCATTCAAATATGTTGACAATTTTTAGAGTTAAAATATGTACTGCTGCTTACTTTAAATCTGTAATTTTTGATCCTTGTTTCCAGAAATGTCCTTAGTCAGTCCCTTATTTTTATACAGCTTTATTAAAATATAATTCATATGCAGTTCACCAATTTAAAATGTACAATTAAATGGTTTTTAGTATAGTCCCAGAATTATGCATCCATCATCATAATTAATTTTAGAACATTTTCATTTTTTCATCATCCTGGAAAGAAGCTTTATAACTATTAGCAGTCATTCCCCATTTCTACCCAATCCCTCCAGCATTAGGCAATTTACTTTCTGTCTCTGAATTTGCCTCCTCTGGACATATCACACAAATGGAGTCATATGTGGTCTTTTGTGACTGACTTCTTTCACTTGGCATAATGAAAGCCCCATCCACGTTGCAGCATGTATCAGTATGTCATTTCTTTTTCTTGCTGAATAATATTACACTGTATGGATATATCATATTTTGTTTATCCATTTCATCAGTTGACAGACATTTGTGTTGATTCCACTTATTGGTTATTATGAATAATGCTGCTATAAATACTCATGTGCAAGTTTTTTGTGGGAACATATGTTTTCAGATCTCTTGCATGTATGTCCAGGAGTGGATCTGCTGGGTCACATGGTAACTCTACATTTAACTTTTTGAGGAACTGTCCGATATTTTCCAAAGTAGTTGCACCATTTTATATTTCCATCAGCAGACTATGAAGGTACTATTTCTCTACATCCTCACCAATACTTATCTTTTTGTTGTTGTTGTTGTTATAGTCACTCTAGTGGGTGTGAAGTGATATCACAATGTAGTCTTGATTTGCATTTCTCTAGTGGCTAATGATATTGAACACCTTTGACGTGCTTATTGTCCATTTGTATATCTTCTTTGGCAAACTGTCTATTCAGATTTTTTGCCTATTTAAAAAATTAATAAACTTTATTTTTCAGATCACTTTATTGGGTTTATTAAAAAAATGAGCAGAAAGTACAGAGTTCTTGTATATTCCCTTACCACCCCCCAACCACACACAGTTCCCCTATTATTAACATTAGTGTAATATATTTGTTATAATTGATGAGCCAATGTTGATACATTATTATCGCCTAAAATCTGCAGTTTACGTTAAGCTTCACTCTTTGTATGGTACATTCTATAGGTTTTGACAAGTTTGTAATGATATGTGTTTACCATTACACTATAATGCAGAGAAGTTTTCCTGCTGAAAACAATCTCCCATCTTTCCCTATCCATCCCTCTCACTTTCCCTTTTCCCCAAACCCTGGCATCCATTCATCTTTTGACTGTCTTGTTTTGCTTTACTATTTTGTCTTTTCCAGAATGTCATGTAGTTGGAATCATGTAGTATGTAACCTTTTCAAATTGGCCTCTGTCACTTAAATATGGATTTATGGTTCCTCAATGTTTTCATGACTTGATAACTCATTTCTTTTTATCATTGAATAATATTGAATTGTATGGGTGTACCACGGTTTATTTATTCATTCATCTATAGAAAGACATCTTGGTTGCTTCTAAGTTTTGGCAATCATGAATAAGTGGCTTGAAATGTTTGTGGGCCAGTTTTGTATGTACATAAATGCTTTCAACTTATTTGGATAAAAGAATGCAATTGCTGGATCATACGGTAAGACTATGTTTAGTTTTGTAAGAAACTGCTGAACTGTCTTCAGAGTGACTGTACCATTTTACATTCCCACCAGCAATTAATGAGAGTTTTTGTTGCTCCCTTTGCCCATTTTTAAACTGGGCTATCTGTCTTTGTATTATTGAGTTATAAGAGTTCTTCATATAGTCTAGATATATGAATCCCTCATCAGGTATATGAATTTGCAAATTTTCTCCCCATTCTGTGGGCTTTTTCTTTTTGCTAGAACAACCCAGCAAAATAAAATTCTGGTTTATTGTTGAACAACATTGTTTCACACATACCTCAAACAGGCCAAAAAAATTAAAATGAAATAAACAGCAACTTCATAGACAAAAAAGGAAAAAAAAGAAACCTTTTATCTTTGGTTTATTTATTTATTTATTTATTTTTTGAGTCGGAGTCTCACTCCGTCGCCCAGACTGGAGTGCAGTGGCCGCTCCCGGCCACCGCAGCCTCGACCTGCTGGGCTCCGGCGATCCTTCCGCCTCAGCCTTCCAAGCGGCTGGAACTACAGGCGCGCGCTACCACGCCCGGCTAATTTTTTTGATTTATTGTAGAGATGAGGTTTCGCCTGCCCAGGCGGGT
>CAUYQG010029578.1:0-17935 GCA_963574415.1 Tarsius wallacei
TACAGTGAGCTATGATTGCACCACTGCAGTCCAGCCTGGGTGACAGAGCAAAACCCTGTCTCTAAATAATAATAATAATAATAAATTGTATTACTGGTTAAGTAGTTGATTTTTTAAAAATTGTTTGAGTCGGCTGGGCACTCAAGCCTGTAATCCCAACACTTTGGGAGGCTGAGGCGAGATGATGATTGCCTGAGCCCGTTGGTTCAAGACCAGCCTGGGCAACATGGTGAGACCTCGTCTCTACAATAAATAAAAAAATTATCCAGGTGTGGTAGCACACGCCTGCAGTTCCAGCTACTTAGAATGCTGAGGCGGAAGGATCGCTGGAGCCCAGCAGGTTGATACTGGGGTGGCCCTGAGCGTGTCACTGCACTCCAGCCGAGGCAATGGGTGAGACTGCAACTCAAAAAAAATAAAATAAAATTGAGTCAGCGGTTTACATTATTGTCAGTCTAATTTGCCAAAATTTTGAACATAACTTTATCTTCATATTTCTTTTATAATTTTTTGTTACTTTCAGATGTTTTTTTTCTGTTACTTTAAAATCTCTATTTGCTATTTTTATACTATTGCAAATGAAACACATACAATACTGGCATTTTAAAAATCTGTTGTAGAGCTGCTAATGATGATGGTAGCAGTCAATTGGTATTATGTTTCAGGCATTCTATTATTAAGTTCATTTGATCCTCATAGCAATTTTATGAGATACGCACTATTATCATCTCTGTTTTACTGAGGAGAAAAGCACTATTATTAATATCATCCTCACATTATGAATGAGACTAGTAATCAGAGAAGTGAAATAATTTGCCCAAAGTAGAAAGTGGCAAAGCCAAGCATTAAACCTGAGTCTGTCCAATTCCAAAGCTTGTATTCATAAAATCTCTCATTACAGATAAAACAGATAAACAAAATATTCGCCCTATCTGAATATACAGAATCATATTTCCAGATAAAATACTGGGACCCATGGTCTGACAAAAACCTTTCTCTACTTTTAAAATTTATTTACATGAAAACTTTTATAAAGGCATAAACATCAGCTAGACATTTAGCTGAACGTTCAACAAAAAGAAATTGGAAACATGGAAAATGAGGATATATAACTCTATCTATAGGTGAATATGATTAGTTAAAGTGATCATCCTTAAAGTGTGCCTTTTAAATTAATTTTAGGCCAGGGACGGTGATTTACGCCTGTAATTCCAACACTTTGGGAACCAGGAGAATCACCTGAGCTTAGGAGTTCAAGACCAGCCCAGGCAACACATCAAGACCTCGTTTCTACAAAAACAAAACAAAACAAAAACACAAAAGATTAGCAGTGTCAGCTACTTGGGAGGCTGAGGCAGAAGGATTGTTTGAGCCGAGAAGGTCAAGGTTGTCATGAGGCGTGATCACACCAATGCACTCCAGCCTGGGTAACAGAGTGAGACCCCAACTCCAATGATAATAATAATAATAATATGAAAACATTCCTTAATAGTTTGTGCATATATTTGCCTGCTCTAGTTTTTTGAGAAATCAAGTTATTAAATTGTAGCTCTCAGATTATAAAGGCAAAATATCCAACCTCTTGTCAGTTGAAGGTAATTTTCCCTCTTCTTGTCTTAAAATGTTTGTGGGAGGAAAAGATTAGGGAGGTTCAAGTCTGTAGTCTCAGCTATTGGGGAAGCTGAGGAGGGAGGACTACCTGAGCCCAGGAGTTGCCTGGGCAACATAGTGAACCCTCATCTCTAAAAAAAGTACATATTCTTAATATACAATGTACATATGTGAGTGTGTGTGTGTGTATAATTGTGGAAGATGTACATTATATATGGCTGTATGTGTGTGTTCTTTATAGGAGAAAGAAAAATTTATCCTGGAAATGTTGTAATGGTTCCCAGATGTTTGTTTTTTTTAAAAGTCAAAATGTGGCAATAGCTAGGTACTTGTTTCTAAAGTAAGAAATTCTGTCATTCTGCTTGGAGTTTATTGACAGAGGACTTCTTTTTGTCTGAGAACGGTTTCAGCACTGTGGCTATGGCTTTAATTAAGAGATACACTGATCACTTGTTGATTGTTACAAGGCAAGAACTCCTCTAGCTTCCCCATGTGAATTGCTTTGTGCGTGGACCACTGTAAAAAATGTACAGAACCATTAGCAATGTATTGATTTGTATCCATTGTATTCTTATATCCATTTCTGAATGACACTGAAAACATTTGGAAAGTTCTGAAGGATTATTGTTTTGAAGTATAAAATGTATTTGGATTCACAATTTTGTTGTTGTTTGTTTTGAGTCAGTGTCTCACTTGGTCACTCAGGCTGGAGCACAGTGGCTCTGTCAGGGCTCACCGCAGCCTTGACCTCCTGGGCTCAGGCGATCATTCTGCCTCAGCCTCCCGAGTAGCTGGGACTAAAGGCTAATAAAAAAAAAAAATTTTCTGTAGAGATGAGGTCTCGCTATGTGGCCTAGGCTGTTCTCGAACTTCTGGGCTCAAGCAATACTCTGTCCTCCCAAAGTGTTGGATTACAGGTGTGAGCCATTGTGCCTAGCCTACAATTTATTTCTTTTAAGAATGAAAAGCCATAGTGTGGTTATTGACATTGAAAATAAATATTCTTATCCTTAAATGTGGGACTAAATCTTTGAATATTCTTTAAAATGAGGAAATGTCCCCTGGCTTTAGAGAAGTCACACATACATACATCCCAGTTCCTCTAATTACCTTTGGCAGTTTGTTCACAGATGTGTGGCAAGTCTCTGGATCATTGCCTCAAAATGTGAAGCATCCTATGCACATGGGAATCTTTAAATAATTATTTGAGTTTATCTTTAAGTGATAGCTGAAAAAACCTAAACTATAGTCCTGTTGTGGGACAAAAAGTCCCCACTCTACTTTAAAATCTTAACTCCATCACGCCCTATCCACTGAATCATGTAATTCTTAGTTCTTCATTTGCCTTCTATACCTCTCTTTAATCATGCCTGGATAAAAAGAGATAAATAAATGGGTCTAAAACGCAGCTTCTGTAGTGGTAGAATAAGAAAGTAAGAAGCAGCTATAAAGTGTACCCTCCGATGAATGGGAATGAAAAAACAGGAGTAGATCTAAAACGATGGTGGAAAGGAAATTTCTCTGTACACAGGTTCTGGCAATTTGTGAAAGTTCTCGCCTATCTATAAACAGAAAGGCTGCAGATGAAAAAAGTAGGAAACTGTTCAAATAATGCTAAATGAAGCACAGTTGTTCTCCCTTACTATGCGGCTATTTATTTCACTTCTCTGAGCTTCCAGTTTACCCCCAGTCCCCAGGCCGATCCCGGGGGTGGAGGCGGGGGCCTTACGCCTCTGGCGGTCCAGGGGTCCCGGCCCGTGCGCACACCGAGGTCATCCTCGCGGGCGCCGTGGCCCGCGCGGATCTGGGGCCGCGGGGTGGCGGTCCCTATCGGCCGAGCAGCGAGTCTGAGCCGCTGGACCGAATCCCCCGGCGTCCTCTTGAACTTTGCACACCGCGTGACGGGGGGCAGCCCGCGCGCCGCGGCTCGGCCTTTCGCGGGGGGCCTCGGGGAAGAGGGACGAGGGCGGGCTTCCCGGGCCGCGGCGGCGGCCGGAGCGGGGCGCGCAGGCGGCAGCCCACCCCGGCGCGGGACGCCCCCCAGCCCGCCGTGCCCCGAGCGGGCGCTTCCCCGGCGCGCCGCCGGCCGCCCGGCTCTCCTCGGCCTCCCGCGCGCTCCGCGGGAGGAGCCGCCGGCGGCCGTGACGCGTCAGGGAGGAAACGCCGGCGCCCGGCGGCCCTGCCGGGAAGGAGGAAGCGCGAGCGCGTTCGGCTCTGCGCCCCTCGCGCCGGGAGGCAGCCCCGCCGAGCCGGGTAGGTGCCGGGCCGGCCGGCCGGCCGGCGGGAGGGAGGGTCGGCGCGCGTCCGGGCCGCTGCCGGAGGCCGGGGCTGGGGAGGCGGGGCGGGGCGAGGGCTGCCCGGGCCTCGACTGCTGCCTCTCCTCGGAGCAGACGCGACTTTCCCGGGCTCCCCGGAAATCTCGGAGTTGATCGGCAGGAAAAGGGCAGGACCCACGCCCGGCCCCCGACTCTCCGGGCGTTCGTGGTCTTTGTGTCCTCGAGGTGAATTCGGGCTCTGCTTCGAGATTCCCGAACGCCCGAGCGGTATCGGTGGATGGACGTCGTGAACCCGGGCGCAGCTCCCGCGCCCGGGGGAGCCGGGAACGCCGAGGGTGCGAGACCTCACTTGAGGTCCGGAGTGGGCGCCGGTCACCTGCGGGGATCGGCGAGGGGGGTGAACGGGAATCGTCAACCTGTTGTCAGCGGACCTGTAAGCCAGAGACTTTAATGCGTTGCTACCCTTTAAGTTCTCGGATTTCAACCCTTCCATCTTTTCAAGTGAATCTGGCCCTGTTAATTCTCAGTTTTAGCATTGGTGTGTACCCTCTAAAAGTGCTTTGAAATGTTTAGGTTCTGTCATTTTTAGTGATCGTTGCTTGGAAAGATAGAAAAGAGAAAGAATTCATCTCTTGTAACTGAAACGCTTTCATTGCATTTTTGCACCGTGCAGACCTGAACCATGAGTAGCACTTCAGTCCTGCACAAGAGACTTTATAGTGTACACTTGAGATGCGAATGTAAATACAGAGCAGTATAATTTCTAAATCTTTGTGAACGTGAAAAATAGACTTGTGTATTTTGATTCTCTTACCCCCGCACGCACCCAGGCTGAGATTTTACCCAACCAATCAGGAAAGTGCCTTCTTTATTTACCAGACACTTAGATGGCCTCTTACTATGTGCTGGGCTCTAAGTGCCTTATAAGTATGAACTCAAATTCTTAACTCAAAATATTTAATTGTAGCGGTTCTAGCAATGAAGAGGCTATGCTTACCGTACTTTGGTTCCCCGAGTGTCATTGCAAGAGCTGGACACATTAGAGGAAGTTTCAGGCATGTTTTAGGATTGGGTGTGCCTCTGGCCCCCTTGGCTACTTATCACTCCCCGTAAGAAAGCCGGCACCCCTGCATTTCCCCGGGGGAAAGGAGTCTGGAGCTCCTGGAATGCGACCTGTTCTGAGCAGGTCTCAGCTAGATCCCCAGCGGCTTCTGTGAGATGGTCTCTCTCTTCCGCCATTGCATCCAGCAGTCAACTCTGGAGAGGCCAGAACTTCCCCCTTTCTTTAACTGCCACTGCGTTGATCATAATTTTGTTTTTTAGAGGATCTTTGTTCCGAATCTGTTTGACATTATTCATATGACATAGTTTAGGTTTGAAGGTCAGACTGAACTTGAAAATATAACATTTTGTGTGTACACATCAACATAACAAACAATGCTTTGTAATTTTACTGCCATTTGTTGTTGATAACATTGAATTGGTGGGTTAGCCTCATAGATTAGCCTTCTTCAAATGAGCTCCTTGGCCTAGTGGCCAGATTGGTAGAGACTTGACTTGAAGCCGTGAATAAGATAGACATGGTTCTTGTCATTGTGGTGATGATGAATGTAAATTGCACATCCTACTAGCTTTCTTTCACCCCCCCTCCCCCCCCCATTAACTTTACAGAGAGATGATAAACTGAGCCGATAAGCCTTATTTAATAGGATTATGAAGTGTTTCTTGAAGCAGGAAGGCTTACGTTTCCCTGATATAATATATGTCACAGCAGATATTAGTGTTATTCATGAATTCTGTTCAGCCAAGTAACACCTAGCACTTTCATGGTGTACAAAGTGCTTCCAGGCATACTCATTTGCTCTTCAGAGAGACCTTGTGAGGTTGGTCTCAACCACTTTTTATTCTCTGTTCTTAGTTTCTTACGAATGAAGAAACTGAGGCGTAGAAATGTTAATGTGCTTTAGCTGCAATTGCACAGCGAGGGAGAAGCAAAGCTTGAATAAGAGTAGGTGTGTGGACCGTGCCTGGCACGTGCAGGCCTGTGATAAACATTTGTGGAATGAATGAGTCCAAAGAACTTCAGATATCCTGTTCTTTCAAAACATGTCTCTTAAAATACCATAGTAATTGATTTATGCCTTGGAGATTTCCAGCCCTAATCCAATGCTTCTCTTATTTCAGACAGTACCTGATATAGCTCATTTTCTGCAACAGAGACAGGAATGTCCTTTGTCATCCCTGGTTTTTGTAAAAGAAAATAGGTTGGTTATTTTTTTCTCACAAATACCCTGCCTTTTTTCTCTGACTTTGATAGTGCTTAGATTGGACACACGATATTTGTGTTTGTGTTGACAGCTTTCTTATCTCTCTAAGCTACTTAGATTTATGATAAAGTTCAAATATGATTGTGAGCATTGTACATTTTTTTGAACAGTCTGACACTGCTTTTTTGTAATTTTTTTGAACAGTCTGACACTTTTGCTTTTTTGTTGCAATTACTTTAGCATAAAGGGTCTTTAAAACAGCAACAACATCCCTCAACTATTTATATCATTCAAGCATAACTCTATGTATCCCAAAATATGTGATTTCCATGTGGGTAACTTTCAATTAGAGAAAAGAATATAGCCCTAA
Organism: Tarsius wallacei; assembly: GCA_963574415.1. Lineage (NCBI taxonomy): Eukaryota > Metazoa > Chordata > Mammalia > Primates > Tarsiidae > Tarsius > Tarsius wallacei. The sequence continues at coordinate 6,525 of CAUYQG010029578.1, forward strand.
TGGCTATATTCTGGAGGGAGGAATTGAGAAGGGTTATCAGGAATAAATGAGAAATGGAATGGCATTTCCCATGAGGGTATTAGGTGGTGAGAAACCCTTAATGAAGCCATACTGAGTCATCTGCCTGTCAGCGTTCTTCTGTGTGGGAGTGGAACAAAATACTTTTGATACCTGCCTTGTTTCAGAAACCACTTTACCTTTTCCAGTCTTCATGTTTTCTCTCTTTTTAAAATTCATGTAAATTACTGACTAAACTGCTGATTCATGAAACTCAAATTATGTAACATGTTATTCCTGACAGAAACAGCACCCACATTATTTTAAGTTACTCAATGTCTCCGTTTTCCTTTACCTATTCCATTTCTCATGGTGGAGCCTTTGCTCTCATTTCACTTTCTTCAGCCCCAACATTTCGTGGAGAAAAGTAGTAAATCTAAGAGGCTGTATTTCCACATCTTGTAGTTCATGGCAAAGTAGTTTTAACGATGAGTTGTCCTTGCCGAGGAAGACACTGTGGAAATAGGATGTTGAAGGCCAATTCAGAGCATCATCCAGCAAAATTGTATTGCCTGTCTGAAGCCGAGCTGGCGAGTTCTCAAAGGAAATTAGGGCAGTGTGTAGTATCCTTCCTTGCCCTTATCCAGTTTCTCAGGTCCTTTACTGTTTTTCAAAGGTCCTGAAAACCTGCCAAAGTTCATCTCCTTGTAGCTACCATTCTTCTGTTATTCAAAACCAGAATCTGTTTTCCGTGGAGTAGGGAGTGAGTGAAAGAAAGGTGAAGATATAAGAAGAATTATTGTAGGGCAAGGGACTGATAATATGTGAGATGGAAAATAGGAGATGTGGGGGTGAAATAAAAAATGTTAGTGAGATCCCAACAGTGGAAGATACTTTTACAGAACAAAAATTGCTTTGCTTTGCTTCCCCCAGTGGAGCCCTACATATAGGAAAGATATCTATGGTATCAAAGCCTGCCAAGCACCAGAAACATCTACTGACATGATATGATATTGGTGGGCAGAGTTCCTTTCTACCACCAAGTGCAGAAGTGTTCTTATTGGTAGCTCTTCAGAGCATGAAGTGTGTTTGTTTGCAGATGGTTAATATGTAGAGAGCTGGTTTAGTGGTTTTTAACTTGAGAGTAAGAGCGATTTGACAGACTTTTGGCTGAGGAATGGCCTGGATGTTTTAAAGGCTTACTCTTTAAGAATGCCTGTGTTGAGACAATAATGTCATTCTTTTCATTGTTCTGTGGTTTTTGAAGAAATAACGCTTTATTTATATCATATATAATAATGAGCATGTTTCAGGTTAATTGCTTCCATTCAGATTCCTGATGTTTGCTAAGATAGCCAATACCAAACCTTTTTTCCCTATAGGTAAAATGGATTTCATATATAATAATATACAAAAATGAGACTCATCGATAGATTAGCCAGTATACAGACTGCTGGGTGAAACATCTTCAAAGTACAGTGGTGCTTCATGAGTTTGAAAATGAGAAGGAACTTTATTTTCCTCTCTTTTTTTAGACTAAAAATAGATTAAAGTTAACTTCAAATGATCTAGTTTCCAGCCCAGCCTCCATACACACAGACAAACATATATATAAGACCAGTATGTAGACTATATAATCTAATGCACATATATATTTATATATGATCAGCTCAAAGGAAGTTTTGGAATTAATTATAGCCTTAGTTTCCTAATGAAACACATGCATCTTTCCCTCCTATTTTTAATTTTTGTTTTGTCTCATATTTTTTTAAACATTTAAAAAAATTTTTTTAATTTTAAAGATGTGGAGTACAATTCTGGGTTAGCTATACAAACGTTCATATGTAGGTACCTTTGTTGATGAGGTGTGGCCCACCCCGGCAGTTTCCCACTACTGCCAATCTAAACATTATTTTTAATTTTTTTTTTTTTGAGTTGGAGTCTCACTCCATTGCCCAGGCTGGAGTGCAGTGGCATACTCATGGCCACCCCAGCGTCGACCTGCTAGGCTCTGGCGATCCTTCTGCCTCAGCCTTCCAAGTAGCTGGAACTGCAGGCACGCGCACTACTGCGTCCGGCTAATTTTTTTGATTTTATTGTAGAGATGAGGTCTTGTCAAGTTGCCCGGGCTGGTCTTGAAACGGCGGGCTCAGGCAATCCACTCACTTCTCAGCCTCCTAAAGTGCTGGGATTACAGGCTGAGCTACCGAACCCGGCCTCTTTTTAATTTTAAAGTCATGCACGCATTCCCTTAAATGCAAGCAATTGAGAAGCATGTGTAGTAAAATAGTAAGTCCTCTTTAATCTTACCCACAAAGATAACCACTGCTATTTTTATACACTTCTAGACTTTTTTTCCTAGCTTATATAATCTTCTGTATTCATATATGTGGACAGAGTTTTTTAAAAATGGGGTTTATTCTATACAATTTGTTCTTTTGTTTAACACTGTATCATAGACATGTATAGATCTACATCACTAGTTTTGACAGCTGCATAGTATTCCACTTTGTAGTTGATTATTTTCTATTACTTATGTATTTACCAATTTGTGTCTTTTATAATGTATTAAAATTGCCAAGTAATACATTTTTAGAAAAATGGAAGCAAAAGAGAAAATAAGAATCACAAGTAAACCTATCATTTATTAATAACCACTATTAGCATTTTAGAGTATATCCTTCTAGACTTGTTTTTTGTTTGTTTTTGGGGACAGACTCTTGCTCTTTCACCCAGGTCAAAGTGCAGTAGTGAGGTCATGGCTCACTGTAGCCTCTATCTCCTAGGTCCATTCCAGCCTCCCAAGAAGACTACACACATGTACTACCAGACCCAGCTAATTTTTAGTTTTTTTCCCTGTGGAGATGGGGTCTTGCTAATTGCCCAGGCTGGTCTTGAACTCCTGACCTCAAGTAATCCTCCCAACTTAACCTCCCAAAGTGTTGGTATTACAGGTATGGGCCACTGCGCCCGCCCTAGACTTTTGTGTGTGCATATATGTATTTTCAATACCATTTAAAAATTTCTCTTATACAGACTTGCTTTGTTGGTTATAGAATCATGCTTATGTAGCCAGCCAACGTAATAGATTCCATGCACCTTTGAACCAGTTATTTTACTGTGTTTCCTGGCCACCTGCCATACCCCAACCCTGGCTAACACTCTTGGAAATTTATGCTACTGCTCATAAAGGGGATGAGGTGAGGGTGTGTGGATAGACTGACAAATCCATCCAAATCAACATAAAATACGAATCCTTCTAATGAGGGTCAGTCAACATTTGTACTTTGGGTACATCTAAAATATAAGATATTTAACATAAATGGTAGACTCACTCACTAAAGGAAAAGCAGAAATAATGGATTTGAACCAAGGAAAAAGTGGCTGCTCTAAATTTCAGTTAGAAAGTAGAACAGCTGACTTTGAGATGTTTTGAAATGTTCTCCTAATGAAAAGTATATTGTTTGCAGTATAATTGGTTTAAACAGTGCTGCCACCAATGGTAGGAATAGGTGACCTTGAAGTTTCTTATGATCCTATTGTACTATAGGCTGTCTCGGAGTTAGTAACACTTGACTTAGTATAAATTCATGCAAACAACTTCTTTACACACTAATGCCACCAGTTTTCTCAGAAAAGCATTGGTCTGTGTTGACCTCTCTTCACCCCTTTTTCTTCTCGTGAGGTGTAAGTACACCAACTATAGCTCACACTTCCTCACACTTGCCCCCTGTACCCTTGTGTGAACTCCCTTCTTTTTTGAGAGTTTAGACTCTTCTTTTACCTTGTTCTTTTTTCCTCTTCTTCCACCTCTTGCATCAAGGTGATTGTTGTCCTTTATCCCACTTTCTTCATTTTGTTCTTGAGCAAAAAAGATACTAATCATGGTGGTACATGTAGGGGCAGGCCTTTAATAAGGAAAGGGAGAGCTTTTAGTTTGGTAGGAAAGGTATACATTATAAAGAACCGGTGGTTTCAACCTTCAAAGCCTTTGAATATACCTAGTAATTCTTTTCAAAATATCCACAGAAGTCTCCACCCACCTCCTCTTCTCTAAATAAGCTGTTTTTCCTTAAGCATTGGCATGAACTACACAATTTTAAGCTATTTCTATTTTTCATGTACATGTCATTGCAACAGCATTGTTTTGTGCTTTTTTTTTTCCTTCTCCTATTGAAGATGTCAGTCATGTTATGGGTTGAATGGTGTTTTGGTCTTGAAAGCTAACAGCCAGATATGACCACTGTTCCCTTTAGAAAATACATCTGGAGGAGGGAGGGGGAGGAAAAAGAAAAAAGAAAAAAAAGTACATCTGTAGTGGGGTGCCATGGCTCATGCCTGTAACCCCTACATTTTGGTAGGCGAAGGCAAGAGGATTGTCTGAGCCCAGGGGTTCAAGAACATCCTGGGCAATTTGGTGAAACCTCGTCTCTACTATAAATTAAAAAATTAGCTTGGTGTGGTGGTGTGCACCTGTAGTTCCAGCTACTTGGAAGGCTGAGGCAAAAGGATTGCCTGAGCCCAGGAGGTTCAGGCTGCAGCGGCTATGAGCATGCTGCTGCACTCCAGCCTGGGTGACAGAGTGATACTCTGACTCCAAAGAAAAGAAAAGAAAAGAAAAATACATCTGAAGTTCTAACTATCTTAAAAACAACCTTTCTGTTTTCAAGCTAGTTGAAGACTAAGGAGGCTATCTTAGATCAAAGGTTAACAATCTTTGAGAAGTGGTATGTCAAGACTGCAAACCCTTTCCTTCCAGGTTTTTATCAGTAAAGATATGCACTGGCGAGAGCTTGCACCAGATCTTTGGGAGTTAGAACGGAAGCAATACTAGTTCAGGAATGCTAGGTGGGTGCTGGAGACTCTCAGAAGAGGTAGAGGTAGGGGGTCGGGACCTGGAAGCTGACTGCATACCAACTTTAGCTCACCTGTAAGGGTGCCTGGGCCAGGTGTTATGAGGACCTTCATAGCAAGACAATAGTTAATTAAGTGGCACTGAGAGTAAAGGCCTACTTTTCTTTTTTTTTTTCTGGATTTCTTTTTTTTTTTTTTTTTTTGTGTTGGAGTCTCACTCTGTCGCCCAGATTGGAGTGCAGTGGCCGCTCCCGGCCACCGCAGCCTCGACCTGCTGGGCTCCAGCGATCCTTCCGCCTCAGCCTTCCAAGTAGCTGGAATTACAGGCGCGCGCTACCACACCTGGCTAAAAGGCCTACTTTTTAATAAACATCAATAGAGAAGGTTTGGAAAAAATGTTTTTATTCAGCTTCCTTTTTTTTTTTTAGAGACGGAATCTAGCTATGTTGCCTAGGCTGGTCTCAAGCTCCCGGGCTCAAGTGATCCTCCCGCCTTGGCCTCCCAAAGTGCTGGGATTACAGGCATGAGCCACTGTGCCCAGCCTTATTCAGTTTCCTAACAACATGGTGCTAAATCTGGTGATGGCTTAAATGTGAAAGTACTGTATCATTTGCTTATTTGAACTGGGACTATGGTTAATTAACATTCAGAAGTAAGACTTCTATAATTTTTTTATGGCTGTTATTTTTTGTAATTCTAACTGTATATAGTTGCATATAGTTGACAGTTTAGTTTATTCTGACAGAAGTAAATTTCTCTCTTTTCTAACTGATCTCTTTTTAGCCCACTCTCTCTTCTCACCAATATCCCATTCTCTCCTCTCACAGAGCTCCCTCAGGGATCTGTGAGAGAATTTTTTAAATTAATGAAAGATTAAGATCCTCCAATGTTTTAGCAGAGAAGAGTTTTTAAGATTTATAAGACTGCGCCCTCTTTTTTCCTTTGAGTTTTGTCTCCCCTTTAGATTTCTGTTATTTCTGACTTCCACTAACATTAACATCATTTCTTTCTGTTCCTCCTTTTAAAAGTCCACTCAAGTGTGAAAAAAAGTCCCTGGCCCATCAAAATTATTTATTACTTTCATTGGACATTTTAGGATTAAGAATTTGCCTGTGAGATGTAGAACATTGTGTATAAAATGCTACTGTTGTTTGGAAAGACAAGGAAAAGATAAGAATGTGTTATGCTTTGTTTGTCTACACATAAAGAGACTCTGGAAGGACATAAGAAATTAACAGTGCTTATCCCTTTGGGTTGAGGGATGAGAACTGGGTGGATAGGGATGGGTCGGAAGCAGACTTTTCACTGTGTTCCTTTTCATGTTCTTTAGCTTTTTGAACTGTGTGAATATGCAACCCATTGTTAAAATAATTTTAAAAATCACGCCCCTGGGTTTCCTGACCTTTAAAAAAAAAAAATTATATATATATATATATATATATATATATATATATCCGGTGTTCTTTTTCCATCTAAGTCTTTAGTAATACTGTTGTTTACATTTTTTTTTCTAAGAATGTATGTGTAGTCTAGTCTCAGAGGGCCACCTTGCCATGGCATTGTTCCTCTTCAGGACTTTCGAATGCTTTGACTAAGATTCATTATGAAGCCTCCCATTAGGGAATTCTGATGCCGCAAATACGGCCAAACCTTAAATTATTGTTGGCTTACTGGAGCAATTTAATTGAAATTATCTACAGTATTTTGCCAAGTGGATGCTCAGTTGCCTCCTAATAAAAACTATTTAGATAATACCAACGTAATTAGTGCAAAGTTAGTTTATTTTTTCCGCATGATATTTTGTATCTTATCATCATGGTTATACTTCACCCGCTTAAGATTATCTGAGTTTGGTGCTTTTAGAAAATAAAGATTGGTTCCCTTTTAGTATTTAGAAATTCTGCCGTTTTCAAGTTGTACATGCTAAGCTGAATATTTTCTTTCATTAGGATTTTTGCAGTATTTATTATCTGTGGTCTATATTTTACTTTGCAGAGAGCAAAGATAAAGGAACTAATATTTATTGAGCTCCTATCATTTTCTGGGTGCCTTAGAGATATTATTTTATTAAATGCTCATAATAACTCTGTGAGTTAGGTAAGTTGTTTTATTTTGCAGGTGAACTTGTTGGGCTTAACGGGGTTTTGAAGGTTGCTGTGTGTGACCAATACCAGGTAGAGCTCAAAACAGGTCTCTCTAGCTTTACCATGAGGTCTTCTTGTGTTATTGCTAAGGAGATAAAAGCTGACTCCTCTCAAAGCCACTCATCAGAAAAAACAGGCGGAATTAATTAGCAAATAACCCAAATTACCATCTGCTGAAGAGGCAGTGGTTAAATGAATTGAAAAACCGGCTTTTCATTTTTAGTTTATTAATGTGAGAGCATATTAATGTTGTAATCTGGAAACTAGTACCAGATTTCAAGAAGAAAACTGACTGAACATGGTTTTTTTTTTTTTTTTTTTAATTGAAGTCTCACTTATTCGCCCAGGCTGGAATGCAGTGGTGCACTCACGGCCACCCCAGTGTCGACCTGCTGGGTTCCAGCGATCCTTCTGCCTTAGCCTTCCAAGTAGCCAGAACTACAGGTGTGCATTAGCACACCTGGGTAATTTTTTGATTTATTAATGAGATGCCATCTTGCCAAGTTGCCCAGGCTGGTCTTGAACCTGTGGGCTCAGGCAATCCCCTCACCTTGGCCTCCCAAAGTGCTGGGATTACAGGCTTGAGCCACCGTGCCCCGCCTGAAAATGTTTTAAGTATGTATTTCATGCCTAATAGAAAAGGACTTACCATTCTACATTTGGCCAGGCGTGGTGGCGCTCACTTGTAGTCCTAGCTACTTGGAAGGTTGAGATGGGAGGATCACTGGAGCCCAGGAGTTCCAGGCTGCAGTGAGCTATGATTGCACCACTGCATTTAAAAAAAACAAAAAACAAAAAACTACATTTAAAAACTAATTGTGTTAAATTCTGAACTTAAAGAATTCGAATATCTTATATTGTTATCTGGAGAACTGTCAAACTCCTGTTATTAGTAACCAGTGTCCAGTGAGCTTTGCCAATGAAAACAAATACTGCTGTCATATTCTAAAACTCCTAGCAGAACAATTGATACTAGGGACTCCTAAAGGGGAGAGGCATGGAGGGGGTCAAGGGTTGGAATACTATCCATTGGGTGAAAAACTAACTATTTGGGTGATGAGTTCAAGAGAAGCCCGACCCTCACCATTGTGCAATATACTCATGTAACAAACTGACTCATGTGCTCCCTGAATTTGAAATAAATAAATAAATAATAAAACCACTAACAATGATAGCCAGCACTACTTACATTGATCCTTGGAAATATAGCAATCACTTTGTTGATTATTTTTAACTTTTAGAGACGTGATCTTGCTATGTTACCCAGGCTGAGGTGCAGGGACACAGCTATAACTCACTGCAGCCTTGAACTCCTAGGCTAAAGCACTTCTCCTGCCTCAGCCTCCTAAGTAATAGGACCACAGGCACTGTCACCACATCTGATTAATTCTTTTATTTTTTATAGAGATAGGGTCTTACTATGCTACTCAGGGTGGTCTTGAACTCCTAACCCCAAGTGATCATCCCACCCTAGCCTCCCAAAGTGCTGAGATTACAGATGCGAGCTACCATGACAGGCCACTTTGTTGATTTGTGTTAAATGTTAGTTGATGCAGGTATATCATGTGTCTTTGTCGTTACTGGAATGAGTTCCTATTAACCAAGTAAAGGTGATAGAATTCAGGTCTGAATTCTTGTATACCACAATATCTTGTGATCGCATTATCTAATAAAATGTATTTACCTTTCTGGGCAAAGATGGCAGTATTATCTGGATGTATCTCTTAAAATTCATGTTTTAGAAACTTAATCCCCAATGCGACAGTGTTGAGAAGTGTTTAGGACATGATGGTTCTGCCCTGAAGAGTGGATTAATGCCCTTATAAAAATGGCTTGTGGGAGTGTTTGCCCTCGTTTGCTCTTCTGTCATGTGAGGACACAGAGTTTGTCATTTTTGCCCTTTCCACGTTCCACAATGCGAGGACATAGCAAGAAGGCCCTTACTAGGTGTTGGCACCTTAACCCTGGACTTTCCAGTCTCCAAAATTGTGAGAAATAAATTTCTGTTCTTCACCCAGTCTCAGATATTTTGTTATAATGGCACAAACGGACTAAGACAGATGGTGAGAAAGACGCTGAGAAAATTAAAATGATTGGGAATGTTTCAAAAGAAGAAGAAAGTCACAAATAGTAAATGGAGAAGACAGAATAAACCCACGACATACACTAGAGTCACTTACACTTAGCACTTAAAAAAAACAGCTTTATTGGGATTTAATTTACATACCATTATATTTGCTTTTTAAACCACAGTTCATTGGTTTATTCACAGAGTTGTGCAGACATCACCACTATGTAATTCCAGAACTTTCATCATTCCCCCCAAAAAACCCTGGACTCGTTATCAGTCACTCACACCCCTCCCTTCACCCAGTTCCTGGCAATGACATATCTACTTTCTCTATATATAGATTTGCCTAATCTGGACATTTAAAAAATGGGATCATACAATATGTGTCTTTTGTGACTGTCTTTTTTTTACTAAGCATACTGTTTTCAAGGTTCATCCATATTGTAGCATGTGGTACTTAATTTCCTTTTATTGGTAAAAAATAATATTTTGTATAGATATAGCACATTTTTTTTTTGAGTTGGTGTCTCACTCTGTCACCCAGGCTGGAGTGCAGTGGCACACACACCGCCACCCCAGCTTCGACCTGCTGGGCTCTGACCATTCTTCCGCCTCAGCCTTCCAAGTAGCTGGAACTACAGGCACGTACTACCATGCCTGGCTATTTATTTGTTTGTATATTGATTGATTGATTGGTTGGTTGGTTGTAGAGACTGGTCTCGAACCTGCGGGCTCAGGCAATCCACTCGCCTAGGCCTCCCAAAGTGCTGGGATTACAGGCTGAGCCACTGACCCCGGCCGATATAGCATATTTTGCTTATTCATCTGTTGATGGACATTTGGGTTGTTTTCACTTTGGGGCTATTATGAATAATACTGTTATGAATATTTTTGTATAAGTTTTTATATGATTGTATGTTTTCATTTCTCTTAGACATATACCTAGGAGCAGAGTTCCTGGATCATATGGTAACTCTAGTTTCACTTTTTGAGGAATTGGAAAACTGTTTTCTAGAGCATCTGCCTTATTTTACAATCCCACTAGAAATGTATGAAGTGTCAAATTTCTCCATATCCTCTCTAACACTTGTCTTTTATTTTAGCCATTTTAGTGGATATGAAGTAGTATTTCATTGCATTTTCATAATGACTGAGCATCTTTTCATGTGCTTATTGGCTAGTTGTATATCTTCTTTGGAGCAAGGGCTATTCAGAATCCTTACTCATTTTTAATTTTTTTGGTCTTTTTATTGTTGAATTATAAAAGTTCTTTATATATTCTGAATACATGTCCCTTTCAGATATATGATTTACAAATATTTTCTCCCATTTGATGGGCTTTCTTTTCACTTTCTTGATGATTTTCTTAAAACACAAAAGTTTTAATTTTTGGTGAAGTCCCATTTATATATTTTTTCTTTGTTGCTTATGCTTGTGGTGTCACATCATCTAAAAAATTATTACCTAATCCAAGGTTATGGAGATTTACCTCTGTGTTTTCTTCTAAGAGCTTCATAGTTTTGGCTTTTACTTTAGATCTGTGATCTGTTTTGAGCTAATTTTTATTTATGGCGTGAGATAAGGGTCCAACTTCTTTTGAGTGTGGAAATGCAGTTGTCACAGCACTATTTGTCAATTATTCTTTTCTCCATTGAATTGTCTTGACACCTATGCCAAATATCAATTGACTATAAATATAAAGATTTATTTTTGTGCTCTCAATTATAGTTTACTAATCTCTCTCTCTAAATTAATGCCCTTGCCACACTGTCTTAATTAGCTTTATGTAGCTTTGTAGTAAGTTTCGAAATCAGGAATTCTGAGTCCTCTGTGTTCTTAGTTTTCAAGAACACTTTAGTCTGGATTTTTTATGTTTCTATATGAATTTTATGATCAACTTGTACATTTCTGAAATAAAGGCAGCTTGGATTGTGATAGAGATTGTAATGAATCTGTAGATCAATTTGAAGACTATTACCATCTTAATGATAGTAAGCCTTTTTGATCTATGAATATGGGTTGTATTTTCATTTACTAAAGTCTTCTTTAGTGTCTTTCAAATATGTTTTGTAGTTTTCAATGTACAAGTCTTGCATATTTGTTGCAATTTATTCCTAAGTATTTTATTCTTTTTGATGCTATTGCAAATGGAATTGTTTTCTTAATTCATTTTATGCTTGCTCATTGACACTGTACAGAAATACAATTTTTTTTTTTTTTTTTTTTGAGTTGGAGTCTCACTCTGTCGCCCAGACTGGAGTGCAGTGGCTGCTCCCGGCCACCGCAGCCTCGACCTGCTGGGCTCCGGCGATCCTTCCGCCTCAGCCTTCCAAGTAGCTGGAACT
>CAUYQG010029582.1:0-18299 GCA_963574415.1 Tarsius wallacei
ATATAACATATCAAACGTGGACTAAGAATTTATATAACATATCAAACGTGAGCTAAGAGGGGGTGTATAGAATACAGTGCAGCAGACGTGAGGTAGGGGTTCACAGCAAATATAGTTTTCTAAGTTTTCTTGGGTATTTCATTCTCTCCTATTCTACATATTGCCTTGTCACTTTGTTGATTATTTACTTTGTTGTAGAAAATCTTTTCAGTTTAATGTTATCTCATTTGTCAATTTTCTTTTAGTTGTTGTGCTTTTTAAGTCTTAGCCACAAAATTGCTGCCTAGAACAAAGTCCTAAAGCATTTCTTCTCTTTTCTTTTAGTTGTTTTATAGTGCTGATTCTTACATTTAAGTCTTTAACATATTTTGAGTTAATTTTTCCACATAGTGAGAGATAGTGGTCTAGTTTTATTATTTTGCATACGAATTTTCCCATACCATTTGTTGAGGAAGGTGTCTTTTTCCCAATGTATGTTCTTGGTAGCTTTGTCAAAAATCAATTGACTGTATATACACAATTTTATATCTAGGTTTTCTATTTTGTTCCATTGTTCTATGTGTATTTTTGTTCTAATACCATCTGTTTTGCTTACTCTATCTTTGCAGTACATTTTGAAGTCAAGTAGTGTGATGCCTCTAGCTTTGTTCATTTTGTTCAGGATTGCTTTGACTGAGTCTTTCATGGTTCTGTATAAATTTTAGGATTTTTTTTTTCCTGTTTCTGTGAAGATGTTATTGGTATTTTTTTTAGGGATAGTATTGAATATGTAGATTAATTTGTATAGTATAGTCATTTTAAGAATATTTATTTTTCTAACACATGAACATGAGATTTCTTTCTCTTTGTATCCTCCTCAATTTATTTTTGTGATTTTTCTTGTAACGGTGTTTTACTTTCTTGGGTTAAATTTATTTCTAGGTTTTTTTTGAAGTTATTGTGAATTAATTTTTAAAAATTTATTTCTTAGCTAGTATGTTATCAGTGTTTTGAAATGCTACTTATTTTTGTATGCTTATTTTGTCCTTTGCAATTTTACTAAATTCAACCATCATCTTTAGGAGTCTTTTGGTGGAGTCTTTAGGGTTTTATTTATATAATGTTATGCTTTCTGAAAAGAGGAACTATTTGATATTCTCTCTTCCAACTTAAAGTTTTTATTTATTTTGTTCACCTGACTGTTCTGGCTAGGAATTCCAGTACTACATTGAATAAAAAATGGTAAAAAAGGGCATCCTAATCTTCTTAGAGGAAAGTGTTTCTAAGAGGAAAGTATTTCTATATTTATCCATTCTGTATGATTTTAGCTATGAACATGTTATATAACTTTTATCATCATGTTGATGCCTTCAATGCCTACTTCCCACTGTAATGGAAATGGAGGATGTAGATTGTGTTCTACCAATCTGTTTTGTGCTGTTGGCTGCCTCACTTCCACTTATATGCTCACATTTTGTCAATTTATACAATAGGGATTTGGGACATTTTTTTCATGGAGTTGACTCAGATCAAAAGATTCTTTGGACCAGCCCAAATTTGGGATTATTCTCAGTTCAGGACTATTTAGATATTTCTAGCTACAATGAAATTCTGTTTTATTGTAGGTCACCGGGAGGCAGACAAGTCTGAAGGTTGATATTTATTTTTATTTTAATCAAAGTAATTTATGTACAGACTTGTAAAAATCAAATTATGTTAAAAGGCTTATATTGGAAAAGAGTTTTCCCCAACCCTTTATTACTGTTTTGCAAGGACAACCACTTACAGCTTTTTCTTCTATTTGCCTTCTTGTTTCTAAGTAAAGACTTATCCTCTTAGGTTTTAATCCTGGCATACCTTGCTTTATTGTACTTTGTGTTTTGCTGTACAGATATTGCAAATTTTTTTTTTACAAATGGAAAGTTTGTGTCAACTCTGTACCAAGCACATTTTTTAAAACAGCATAGTGCCCATTTTGTGTCGCATTTTGGCAGTTCTTACAATATTTTACACTTTTTCTTAATTATTTCATCTGTTATGGTTATCTGGAATTAGTAGATTTGTTGTTACTATTGTAATTTTTTTGAAGTGCCACTGAGCATGCCCATAAAAGACAGGAAACTTAATTAATAAAAATGAATGTGTTCTGAACCCTCCACTGCTCTATGACCAGCCATTGCTCTATGTTCCTATTTCTTCTTAGGCCTCCCTATTCCCTGAGATATAACAATGATGAAATTAAGCCAAGTAATATCCCTGAAATGGTGTCTAGGTGTCCAAGTGAAAGAAATAGCCAAACATCTCTCACTTTAAATCAAAAGCTAGAAATGATTAAGCCTAGTGAGGAAAGCATGTCGAAAGCCAAAACAGGCTGAAAATAAGAATACTTGCACCAGACTGCCAAATTTTGATGTAAGGAAAAAGTTAAAAAAAAATTAAAATTGCTACTTCAATAAACATACAAACAATAAGAAAGTAAAACCACTTTTTTTCTGATATGAAAAGTTTCAGTGGTCTGGATAGAGGATCAAACCAGTCACAACATTCTCTTAAGTCAAAGTCTAATCCATACCAAAGTCCTAACTTCTTTCAATTATAAAATGGCTGAGAGAGAAAAAAAAAGCCACAAAAGAAAAGTTTGTAGTAAGGAGAGGTGGGTTCATGAGGTTTAGGAAAAGAACCCATCTCCATAACAGAAAAGGGCAAGGTTAATCAGCAAGGGCAGATGAAGAAGCTGCAGCAAGTTGCCCAGATCTATCTAAGATAATTATAAAGATGGAACTAAATAACAGATTTTGATGTAGATTAAAGATCTTTCTGTTAGAAGAAGGTGCAATCTAGGATCTTCACAGCTAGAAAGGCCAACCCAATGCCAACCTTTATGAAGGACTTTGAAGGGCTCAAGGTTTCAATGGAGGAAGTCACTTCAGATGTGTTGAAAATAGCAAAATAACTATGTACTTATCTTTAAAAAACTGAAAATTAATAAACTCAAATTTTAAAAAAAGACAACAAAGTACAAATAAAGTAGAGCAACTTGATAAACAGTTCAGTCATTTACATATTGATAAATTTTCTATCTCAAATAAGAATAATTTATGCATACGGTTTTTAAATTCCAAAGAAATTTATCTAGCATCAAAGACAATATAAGCATTATCCTGGAAAATTGGCTTTCCAGAAATTGAACAGAAACACAAAAGTGTAAGCACAGTTAAATTCACAAGTCAAATGCGTAGGTTCTGAGTCTAGAAATGAGCAGTGGTTTCTGGAATATCAGCTTCCAAAAGGAAAATGAGATAACTTCTAAGGAGTAAAGAGACTAGATCAAGATTTAATACTTTAATTTAAGTGAAGTGGTAGATACTTTGTATTAGGTTGTATAGTGTTCCTCAAAATTTCATACTCATTAGAAATTCAAAATGTAACCTTATTTGTAAACAGGTTCTTTGCAAATTGAATTGGTTAAGTTAAAATTAGGTTATAGTGAATTACAGCAGGCCCTAAATTCAATCACTGATGTCCTTTCTTTTCTGTACTCTAGAAATGCTTTATAATAAAATTTTAGAAGTAGAAAGATAAATATATGAAGCAGATATTAATAAATAGATTATACACCATAGATGTAACCAACACAATAAACAGCTATGTTTTTAATTTTAAAAGGTGAAAAATATTTATCATAATAGTCTGGAAAATCAAATAAAGACAGAGAGGAGGCATAAATAAACACTATTAATGAAAAGGTAATACAAGTACAGACATTCAACCAGAGAAAAAAGATGGCAGGAGAACCAGTCTGACTGTGCGAGTTCCTGTGTGAGTGAGTGTACGGATTTATTTTTAAAATTAATTAGTTTATTTATTTGTATGGATGTATTTTCATGCCTGTCTATTTGTAAGTGGGCATGTGAGTGGCTGAATGGAGACTTGCGAGGAAGTGGCCAGGGCGCTTCTGGTGAAGCAGCAGTGCTGACAGCTTCTCTGCTTTTACCCTAGGGCTTTCTGGGATGCAGAATCTGAGTGCCATTTTCTTTTCTTTTCTTTTCTTTTTTTTTTTTGAGGTTGAGTTGGAGTCATCACACAGACTGGAGTACAGTGGAACACTCATGGCCACCCCAGGGTCAACCTGCTGGGCTCTGGCAATCCTTCCTCCTCAGTCTTCCAAGTAGCCATGGTGCACACTACCATGCCCAGCTGATTTCTTTTTTTTTTAAATTTATTTTAGAGATGAGGTCTCGCCAAGCTGCCTGGGATGGTCTCGAACCCATGGGCAGCTGGGCAAGACCTCCCAAAGTGCTAGGATTACAGGCTGAGCCACTAAGTCTGACCCTGAATACCATTTTCCAAAATAAGCAAAACTTTTCCCAAGGAGAAACTGCCAGGAATGGCAGCCATTGCCATACTGCTCAACCACCACAGCACCAGGCTGGACACTGACGGTGGGGCTTGGGAGGGAATGCAGCAAGGGAGCCAGAGGCAAAGTCCCACTGGAGAAGATAAGAAAGTCACCCTGCTGCAATCTTGAAAACTGAACAGGAAAGTGCTCCAACTTGCTCACCATGGAGCAACAGAATCACTCTCTGTGACCGGCAGGTTAACTACTCAGGGGTTGTTTATGACCCAGAGGAAATATCCCCAAAGCACAAACTTTAGAGGGACAAGATAAATCCAGAGTCTCTGGTTCCCCCACCTTCTACCCCTGACCCATCTGTGGGACAAAGTGTGTAACCAGAAAAGGACAAGGAAGACCCCCCAAGAGATCAGCAATGAGTCCTGAACTGACCAAACTCCATCCTCCCCAGCAATCCTCTGAATGTTAGACCCACATGGCTGGGGCATCACTGAGAGGGACAAACCCAGCTGGATCCTGGACCACAGCCATGCTAGGAGAACTCTACTCTAGGATAAGCCTGGCTGGGACACCCACTGCCAGAACCTGGGGAGGAGACAATCTTGTACTTCCCCATCAGAGGGGGTCCCCTGATCCCAGGAGAGCAGGAGGAGAGTACTGTTGCCCCCCACACCCCCCACTGGGCCATGTGCCAGGGAGACTGTGAATGGGCCTGCAGTCCTACGGGAGATGGCACATGGGTTTACCAGTGAGCAGCTGAGAAGAACAGAGAACCTGCCTCAAGAAGGCAGTTAGTGCTCAGAAATTCTTTTTTAATACTATTTTCTTTTTTGCTTTGGTATAGTGTGTGTGTATGTGTATGTGAGGGTTTGATTTGCATTACTACCCCTTTTTTCTCTTCTTCCTCTTTTTTTGTGATTGTTGTGTGTGTATGTGTGTGTATAAGTGTGTGTGTGTTTTCAGTCATTCTGTTTTTTTGTTTTCTTGTGAGTTTTTTGTGTTTTCTTTTCTGCTGGTTTTTGTTTTTGTTTACTTTTTGTCTTTTTTTTGTTTTTTGGGTTTTTTTTGCTTTTGTTTTTCTGTGGTTTATGTTATTTTTTATTATTTCTGTCTATTCTATTTCATTCTACTTTTCTATGTTCTCTCATTACTGCTGTTACTTTATCTTGGACTCAGGAGGTACACACATGTACCCATTGCATAGTCATATAGAGTGGTGGTAGGTAGTGAGTCTCAGAAGGCTCATGCACCAATCAGTGAACATAGTGACTTTCAAATAACTTCTGAATCCTAGCTCCCTACCCTCCATCCTACTCAACTCTCAAAACTACAATAAATAGCAAAAGTTTCACCTCCCAGGCCTGTTTCAAAAGAAAACAAATTTGGAGGCTCTGATCAGGGCAGAATAGAAGGCTGAGCAAACAACAGAGGTGGAAGGCATGCACACTACTAGTGAAAAATTGAATAAAGAGAAGATAAAGAGATCTGTCACAAATGAGTAAAAATCAATGGAAGAACACTGGTAATTCCCAGTGTATGAAGAGTCAACACCTGAAAAATCAGACCTAAGAGCCCAAACAATGGAAATTACCAATGATTGGCCTCAAAATACAACATGGATTAGGGAATGGATAGAAAGCATGAATAAGACTCAACAAAGACAAGATGCAACACTGAAGGAACTTTTAACAAAGATTTTGGCCATAAAAAGCTCCATCCAGGAAATAAATAACAAGACGACAAGCATGGAAAGCAGAATCAATCAAGCAGAAGAAAGAATCTCAAGACCAAAACATGGAATTAACCTGATCTGTTGAAAACATAGAAAGAAAACTCAGAAAGAAATAACAAAGCCTCTAAGAGATGTACAATTATATCAAGGCTGAACTTACAACTGGTTGGTATCCCAGAAGAAGAAAGGGAAAACCTAACCCTAACACCTTTGAACAAGTATTCCAAGATGTTATCCAAGAGAATTTTCCCCATCTTACCAAAGATGCAACCATCCAAACACAAAAGATTCAGAGAACCACCATAAGACAGCAAATGAGAAGGCCAACCCCTAGATACATAGCAATTCACTTACACAGAGTAGGTATAAAATTAAAAAATCCTAAAGGCGTCAAGAGAGAAAGGTCAGACTACCTATCAGGGAAGACTCATCAAAATAGCAGAAGACTTATCAGTAGAAACGCTATAAGTTAGAAGGGACAAGATTCCAATTTTTAAAGTTCTCAAATATAATCAATTTCAACCAAGAATTTCCTAGCCAGTCAAGCTCAGCTTCATCAGCAATGGAGCATTAAAATTCTTCCCAAATATCCAATTCCTAAAAGATTATGCTGCTTCCAACCAGCTCTACAGGAGACACTCAAGAAGAAAAACAACAACCAAGTACTTCTCACAAATGCAAGAAAACACAACACACCTTGTGAATGTAAAATTAAAAACACACACATATATCAACCTCAAAATAAAAAAAAACAAAAACAGATGACAGGGATAAACCCTCATATCTCAATAATCAGCCTCAATATCAATGGATTAAATGCACTACTGAAAAGACATAGAATGGCAAACTGGTTAACAAAAACATGATCCAACAATATGCTGCCTTCAGGAAACACATCTCACTACAAAGAATGCCCAGACTCAAAGTTAAAGGCTGGAAAACAAGCTTTCAAGTGAGTGGAAAGCAAAAGAAGGCAGGAGTCATGATTTTAGCATCAGACAAAACAACCTTCAAGCTATCAAAAAAAAAAGATACAGAGGGGCATTGCATAATGATAAAAGGTTCAATCCATCAACAAGAAATATCCATCCTAAATATATATGTACCCAACAGAAGAGCACCTTGATTTATAAAGCAAGTACTAATAAAACTAAAAAAGAAGATCTTGACTCTAACACTGTCATAACTGGAGACTTAAATACCCTACCAACAACTATGGAGGCAAAAAAATCAATAAGGAGATCTGGAACCTTAACTTGATGCTTGACCAAATAAACTTAATAGATACCTACAAAACACTCCACCCAGCAGTCACAGAGTATACATTCCACTCATCACCACATGTAACATACTCCAAGATCAACCACATCCTCAGTCATAAATCAATTATTAAGAAGTTCCATTAGACTGAAATACTCCCATGCACCTTCTCAGACCACAGTGGAATGAAAATAACCAATAAAATCCCTTCAAAACCCACCAAGACTTGGACACTAAATAGCAACTCCCAGGCCAACACAGAAATCAAAACAGAAATTAGAAGATTCTTAGAAATAAATGAAAACAAAGACATATTTTACCAAAACCTCTGGGATGCCATGAAATCAGTACTAAGAATGGAATTTATATCTCTACAAACACACATCAGGAAAACAAAAAGACCACAAGTCAACAGCCTAACAAATTACCCAAGGGAGCTGGAAAGGCAAGACCACTAAAACCCTAACTTCAGTAGAAGACTCCAGATCACCAAAGTAAAAACCCAAATATGGGGCATAGAAGACACAAGTGTCTTAGAAAAAAATCAATGAAACAAAAAGCTAGTTTTTGAAAGGATAAACAAAATTGATAGAACCCTAGATAGAGTGATGAGAGAGGGAGAGAGAGAGAGAGAAAAAAAGTACAAATAAACACTATCAGCAATGCAAAAGATCAAGTCACAACTGACTCTAGGGAAATACAAAAGATTATCGAGATTACTATGCAAACCTGTATGGAAACAAATTCAAAAACCTAAATGACATGGAAGACTTTCTGACATCACATAACTCCCCAAGGTTGAAACAGGAAGAAATAGACAGCTTACATAGACAAATAACAATCTGGCAAATTGACTCCATCAAAAGAAAACTACTTACCAAAAAACTCCCTGGATCAGACAGCTTCCCAGTAGAATTCTACAAAATATACAAGGAGGAACTGACATCAATTCTATTGAAAGTATTCCAGGTAAGCTGGGCTTGGTGGCTCAGCCTGTAATCCCAGTGCTTTGGGAGGCTGATGCGAATGGATTGCCTGAGCCCACAGGTTCGAGACCCGCCTGGGCAACTTGGCGAGACCTCATTTCTACAATAAATCAAAAAAAATTAGCCGGGTGTGGTAGCGCACCTGTAATCCCAGCTACTAGGAAGGCTGAGGCGGAAGGATTGCTGGAGCCCAGTGGCCACTGACTCCAGTCTGGGTGACAGAGTGAGGCTCCAGCTCAAAAAAAAAAAAAAAAAGGAAAGAAAAGAAAAGAAAGTATTCCAGGTAAACAAGAATGATGGAACTATCCCCAAATCATTGTATGAAACTAACATTACACTAATACCTAAACCAGGCAAAGACCCAACAAGAAAGAGAACTCCAGGCCAATATCCCTGATGAACATAGATGCAAACATTCTTAACAAGATTCTAGAAAATTGTATCCACCACACATCTCAAAAATTATCCACCTCAACCAAGTAGGCTTCATCCCTGGGATGCAGGTCTGGTTGAACAACCACAAACCATAAATGTAATTCAATACATCAGTATATTTAAAAACAAGAAACACATGATTATATCATTAGAGGTAGAAAAAGTTTTTGACAATATCCAGCATCCTTTCTTGATAAAAACACTTGAACACCTAGGTATAGAGGGATCATACCACAAAATAGTAAAGTCTTCTATAATAAACGTATAGCCAACATATTACTAAATGGGCAGAAATTAAGCATTTCCCCTGAAAACTGGAACAAGACAAGGCTGCCCACTCTCACCCCTCCTGTTCAACATAGTATTGGAAGTCTTAGAGCAATCAGACAACAAAAGAAAATAAGGGGTATCCAAGTAGGAAAAGAGGAAGTTTAGCTATCCCTCTTTGCAGAAGATATGATCCTATATCTGAAAAACCCAAGAGAAGCTGTCAACAAATTCCTCCTTGCACTGATAAAGGGCTTGACAAAATCTGAGGGTATAAAGTCAATGTGCTAAAGACAGTCGCATTTTTATACACTAACAACAAACAGGCAGAGAACCAAATAAAAAGGACAGTCTCATCCACAATAGCCACAAAAAAATGAAATACCTTGGCATCTTCCTACCAGAGAAATGAAATTTTTACAACAAAAATTATAAAACGCTGCTCAAATAAATCAAAGAAGACATAAACAAATGGAAAAATATCCCATGCTCATGGATTGGAAGCATCAACATTGTTGACTGATCCTACCCAAGGAAATCTACAGAATCAATGCAAGACCCATTAAATTACTATTATCATTATTTTCAGACCTGGAAAAGGCAATACAGAAATTCACATGGAAACAAAAAATGACCATGAATAGCCAAAACTATCTTCAACAAAAGAAACAAAGTGGTAGGTATCACACTTCCAGATTATAAATTTCATTATAAGGCTATTCAAAACAACCTTTTATTGGTACAAGAACAGGTATATAGACCAATGGAACAGGATAGAGATTCCAGAAGCAAAACCTCAATTTCTCAACCAACTCATTTTTGATAAAGCCTTTACCAACAACCACTGAGGAGAGGAGAACCTATTCAGTTAATGATGCTGGGAAAACTGGCTGACCACATGCAGAAGAACAAAACAAGACTCCTACTGATCACTATGCACAAAAATCAACTCTAAATGGATCAAATACCTAAACATAAAACCTCAAATTCTAAGAATCTTAGAAAAAACAGGAAACTCCCTTGTGGAAATTGGAATAGGCAATCAATTCCTGAGCAAACCTCCAGAAGTCCATGCCATAGAGATAAGACAGACATGTGGGACCTCATTAAACTGACAATCTTCTTCAAAGCAAAAGAAACCATCAAGAGAGTGGGGAGGCAGAACACAGAATAGGAAAATGTATTTGCCAGCTGTATATCTGACAAAGGCCTAGCATTCAGGATCTATAGGGAACTCAAATATGCCTGAAGGAAAAAAACAAACAGCCCCATTTAAAAATGGACAAAAAAGAATAGATACTTCTAAAAAGAAAATATATAAACAGTCAACAGATAAATGAAAAAAATGTTTAGCCGTGCTAATCATGAGAGAAATGCAAATCAAAACCATATTTAGATACCTCCTAACTTCAGTAAGAATGCCATCATTAATAAAACAAAAAACAACAAATGCTGGTGAGGATGTGGAGAAAAGGGAATGCTTCTACACTGTTGGTGGGAATGCAAACTATTTCAACCTCTGTTGAATACAGTGTGGCTATTTCTAAAAGAACTAGAAATTGACCTTCCATGTGATCCAACAATTCCCCTTCTGGGAATATGGTTGGAGGAACTCAAATTACTCTACAAAATAGATACCTGTGCACACATGTTTATTATAGCACTAGTCACAATAGAAAAAACATGGGACCAACCATTCTGCCACAAAAACTGGACTGGATAAAGAAAAATGTGGTATTTATGCACAATGGAATATTACACAGCCATAAAGGAGGACAAAATTTTGGACTTCACAGCAACTTGGATAGATTTGGAGTCTTTCATACTCAGTGATCTATCACAGAAATAAAGAATTGAGTACCACATGTTCTCACTCATTAGTGGATCCTGAACACCTATCATAATACTATAAAAAAGGGACTGGCAGAGGGACACTGCCAGGAATGGGGGGTACATGGCATCAATAAGGGTGACTAAGCCTAATCCAGGTGAAGTAAGGTCCAATGAGAGGCCCAAAACTTTACGTGTACCGAAACCACGTATGTACACAATCCTGTCTTGTACCCTACAACTTTAAAATTAAGTTAAATCAAATTAGGTTAATTCTACAACTCTTTATCAAATGCTTTGCTTCCAAATAATTTCTCCCATTCTGTTGGTTGTCTATTCACTCTATCAATTATTTCTTTTGTTGCGCAAAAGCTTTAAAGTTTAAACTCCAGTTGTCTGTTTTTGGTTTATTTTTGCATTTGCTTTTGAAGTCTTAGTCATGTAGCAGGAAAGAGAGATGGGACACCAAGGCATCTTGCCAGGAAACAACGTTTATTCGTGGTGGCACCAGCTCAGCGGATTTGCATCCAAAGACTGAGTCCTGAATGCAGTGAGGCATTGCCTTATATACTATTTCTTTACATTGTAACCTCTTTGTCTCCTTTATAATGTTACAGTTTGGCATTATTCATTTGATGTATATTTTGTAGCTCAAGCCTGCAGTTAGCATTACATGTTACACACTAATTGTTTCATTTGCATGTCCTATTTGCTGATTGGCTTACAAGATCACTATCCTGATTGGAGGCTGCCAAAAGTTTGAACATGCAGGCTGCCAAAATGAAAAATCTGCAAAAAGTGTAGCACAAACAATCAGGAAGTAACTTAGGTAATACAAGGAAATGAGAAGTAACTTACATAAAAAACAAGAAGTAGGGTAACGTATAACAATGAGAAGTAAGACAATTTATATAAGAACAAGTAATATATTTTCTTTCTCCTGATTTTTGCCTCTGAATTTCTGCTTTTGCTGAGGGGCCCCTGCCTCAGTCATACATTCTTTGCCTAGGTCAATGTCCAGAAGAGTGTTCCCTTAGGTTTTTTTTTAGGATTTTTATAGTTTCAGTTCTTACCTTTAAGTCTTCAGTCCATTTTGAGTTAATTTTTGTATCTGGTGAAAGATATGAGTACAGTTTAATGAAACTTCTGCATATGACTATCTAATTTTCCCAGCACCATTTATTGAATAGGGTGTGCCAGTGTATATTTTCATTGACTTTGACAAAGATCAGTTGATTTTAGGTATGTGGCTTTACTCCTGGGATCTCTATTCTGTTCCATTGCTCTATGTATTTATTTTTATACCAGTATCATGCTGTTTTGGTATCTATACTCTTGTAGTATAATTAATGTGTTCTTTTTTCTTAGGATTGCTTTGGCTCCTTTTTTTGTTTTATGGGAATGTTAGGATAGATCTAACACTGTGAAAAACAATGTCATTGGTAGTATTGTTGTTTCCAGGTCTGAGAAGAATGCTGCTGGTAATTTTATGGGTATTGCCTTAAATATGTAGATTGCCTTGGGTAGAATGGGCATCTCAACAATGTTGATTCTTCCAGTCCATGAGCATGGAATCTTTTTCCATTTGTTTGTGTCATCTTTGATTTCTTTGAGCAGTCTTATGTTGTTTTTGTTGTAAAGATATTTGGTGTCTCTGGTTAGGAAGATGCTGAGGTATTTCATTTTTTGTGTGTCAATTGTGAATAAGATTGTGCTTTTTATTTGGGGTTCTGTTTGCTTATTGCTAGTGTAAGGGATGTTACTGTCTTTTGCACATTTATTTTACACTCTGAGATTTTGCCAAAGTCCTTTATCAGTTAAAGGAGGTTTTTAACAGATTTTCTTGGGGTTTTGAGCTATAGAATCCTGTTGTCTGCAAAGAGGGATAGCTTGACCTCCTCTTTTTCTATTTGGTTACCCCTGATTTCCTTCTCTAGTCTGATTACTCTAATTAGGGCTTCCAAAACTATTTTGAAAAGGAGGGGTAAGAGTGGGCATCTTTATCTTGTTCTGGTTTTCAGGGGAAATGGTTCTAATTTCTGTCTGTTTAGCTGTATATTGGCTTTGGGTTTCTCGTAGATGGCTCTTACTATTTGAGGTATGTTCCATCTATGCCTAAATATTCAAGGATTTCTATCAAGAAGGGGTGCCAGATTTTATTAAAAGTTTTTCCCATGTCTAATGATATGATCATATGGTTTTTGTTTTAACATCTGTTGATGTATTCAATTATGTTTATGATCTTGCAAGTGTTGAACCAGTCCTAAATCCCAGGAATGAAGCTTACTTGGTCGTAGTGGATGATTTTTTGAGATGTGTTGTTGGATCCAGTTTGCTAGGATCTTTTTGAGAATTTTAGCATCTATATTCATCAAGGATATTGGACTTTTGTTGTTGGATATTTACCTGGTTTGGGTATCAATGTGATGTTAGTTTCATAAAATGATTTAGGGAGAGTTCCATCTTCCTCAATTGCCTGAAATACTTTCAATAGGATTGGTATCAGCTCCTCCTTGTATGTTTTGCAGAATTCTGTTGGAAAGCCACCTGGTTCAGGGCTTTTTTCCTTTGGTAGGTAGTTTTCTTATGATGTAGTCAATTTTCTGGATTGTTATTGGTCTATTTAGGGTCTCAATTTCTTCTTGTTTCAACGTGGGGAGGTTGTGTGATGTCAGAAAGTCCTTCATTTCCTTTAGGTTTTCAAGTTTGTTTCCATACAAGTGTACATAGTATTCTTTGGTAATCTTTTGTATTTCTTTGGAGTCAGTTGTGATTTGATCTTTTGCATTTCTGATTGTGTTTATTCGGGCTTTTTCACTCTTTTTCTTGGTCAGTCTACCTAGGGGTTCATCAATCTTGTTTATTCTTTCAAAAAAACAGCTTTTGGTTTCATTTATTTATTGTATTATATTTTTGTCTTCTATGACTGTATTTGGGCTTTCATTTTGGTGATCTGGATTCTTCTGCTGAAGTTAGGGTTTTGGTGGTCTTGCTTTTCTCATTTCTTGGGTGACTTGTTAGGCTGTTAACTTGTGATCTTTCCATTTTCTTCATGTGTGTTCATAGAGATATAAATTCCTCTCTTAGTACTGATTTCATAGCGTACCTGAGGTTTTGGTAAGATGTTTCTTCATTTTCTTTTCTTTCTATGTATATGCTAATCTCTGTTTTGATTTACATATTGACTCAGGAGTTGTTTAGCATCATGCTATTTAGTGTCCTTATTTTTTGTAGGTTTTGGGGGAACTTTATTGCTGTTAATATTTATTTTTATTCCACTGTGTTCTGAGAAAGTGCATGGAATTATTTCAAACTTATGGAATTTGTTTATGCTTGATTTATGGCTGAGGGTGTGGTCAATCTTGAAGTATGGTCCATGTGTAGATGAGTAGAATGTATATTCCATGATTGATGGGTGGAGTGTTTTGTAGATATCAATTGAGACCACTTGGTCAAGCATCACATTGAGGTTCCAGATATGCTTGCTGACTTTTTGTATTGATGATCTGTCTAGGGTCGTTAGTGGGGTATTTAAGTTCCCAGCTATTATAGTATTAGAGTCAATATCTTTTTTAGTTTACCTAGAAGCTGCTTTATGAAAGTTGGTGCTCCTATGTTGGGTGCATATATGTTTAGGATGGATATTTCTTATTGATGGATTGAAACTTTTATCATTAGGTAGTGACCTTCTGTATCTTTTAAATGTTTGATAGCTTAATTAAGATTGCAACTCCGTCTGGGCAACGGAGTGAGATGCCAACTCAAAAAAAAAAAAAAAAAAAGCCGGGCTCGGTGGCTCAGCCTGTAATCCTGCGCCTTGGGAGGCTGAGGTGAGGGGATTGTGCCTGAGTCCGCAGGTTCAAGACCCGCCTGGGCAGGCGAAACCTCATCTCTACAATAAATCAACAAGATTGCAACTCCAATCTTATTTTGTGTTCTGTTCACCTGAAATTTTGTTTTCCATCCTAGCACTTTGAGACTGTGAGTGTTCTCCCTGGTGAGACGAGTGTCTTGGAGACAATATATTGTTGCCTCATGATATTTTATCCATTTTGCCATTCTATGTCTTTTCAGTGGTTCATTTAGTCCATTCACCTTCAGGATAATTATTGAGATGTAGGAGTTTATTCTCATCATGAGGTTCTCATAGACTTTGTTTTTGTTGCTGCTGTCTGCTTGCTTATTTGCTGTTTTTCTTTTGATTTTTGGGTTGATTCAGGTGTGTTTTCAATCTTTTTCCTGCATTCTTGGGAAGGGCATTGTTGTTCTTTCTTTCCTTTCTTCTATGTTTAATACTTTATTCAGTGTTTCTCGTAGAGCTGGTCTGGAAGCAGCATAAACTCTTAAGGATTGAATGTCTGGGAAGGATTTTAATTCTTCATCACAGATGAAGTTTGGTTGAAATTGTTTATTTTTGAGAATTTTGAGGATTGGGCTCCTAGCCTGAAGTGTTTCTGTAGATAAGTCTGCTGTTATTACTTCCCAGTAAGTAGTCTGACCTTTCTCTCCTGCTACCTTTAGAATTTTTTCTTTTATACCTACTTTGGGTAGGCAAGTTTCATTGTATCTAGGAGTTGGTCTTCTCATTTGTTTTCTTGCAGGGGTTCTCTGAATCTTTTGTGTTTGAATGGTTGTGTCACTGCTGAGTTGAGGGAAGTTTTCTTAGATAATTTCATGGAATGCTTGTTCCAGGGTGGTCTCTGTCTCTCTATCAGCCTCAGGGATTCCAATTAATCTTAGGTTTGGCCTCTTGAAATAATTACTAATCTCTTGGAGGTTTTGTTCTGTCTTTTTATGCTTATTTTCTATGTTTTTAACAGTTTGAGTTAGTTCTATATTTTGGTCCTTAAGCTCTGAGATTGTTTCTTCTGCTTGTTTAATTCTTCTTTCCATGCTTATCAGTTTGTTATTTATTTTATTCACTGTATCATTGCTGTTATATTAGTCATCAATTCCTTCCTCTTGCCTCTTATCTCTCATTTTTTAAATTCTTTCTATTAATATCTTAATATCTCGGTTTGTGGTTTGAGACCAGTCATTCTAGGTGCTCTTCGTTGTTTGCATTCTGAAGTATGTATTCTCAGTGGTTATCTTTCAGGGTCTGTGTGAGACTCATATTTTTCCTTTGCTTTTTCTTCATTTGTGTAGATTTTCCTCCCCCCTTTTAATCTCTTATTTAATTCTGTTGTTCAGTGATGGGGGGTAGTTTTCATTTCTCTTTGCTCAATCTCCTATTCTTCCTTATGTAGATCCTCTGGATTTGTTCATTTCTGAAGCTGGACTGGGGATAGGGAGCTGTACATTTTGCAGTTTTGAGATTTAATTGAAGGGGGAGCTGTGATTCAGAAACTATCTGCAGATCCCAGTATCTGCTGATAGGTGTGTGGGTCCCCTGGAACCCATGTCCCACTGTCTTATAATCTGTCCATAGAGTGGGACTATTTGTTTGCCCCTGAAAGCAAAATGAGGTAAGAAGAAGGAAAATAATGGGAAAAGGAAGGAGGAAGATGAGAGAAAAGTGGGGAGAGAGAAGAAGAGGGACTACAGACAGGCATACCAACTAACAAATGGACAGAGAAACAAACAAAGACTGAAAAGATTAGAAACAAAAACATACAGATAATCATACAAACACACAAATCTCCCCACTGATGTTCACTCCCTCAAAAATACTCATACACAAACAAGAAGTCTAAAAACAAGCAATAAAATTAGATAAACAAAGCAAGTACAAAAAAGTAATCAAAAACAGAAAGAAAGAAGAGAAAAACTGAAACAATAAAAAAAGCAAAACAAACAAACAAAAAAACAAAACTCTCTCTGAGATCATTCCTGTAACTCCAACTTCCATTCAGCTCTTATCTTCAACCCTTTCTCTCTGCTCTCAGCACAGGCTGATAGGGTTGTTCTCAGAGTGGGTCAGATGCCCTTCAGACTACTGTGGGAGGAGGTTGGATCAGATCTAAACTCACCTGGCTTGCTGCCACTGCTGTCAATTCTCTCACTTAGATTTGATGTGTCTTTGCCTGTTCCAGCATGAGTAAGGGGTGTCTCTTTCTCCAAGTTTGATGAGGAGATAATCTCTAGGTCACAGGTTGGAGGCTAGGCAGAGCTGGCAGAGCAATACAGGTCTCTGCTTGGTTCCAGATAGAGAAAATGGTACCAGTCAGTATTTCCTCACTGGTGGTGGAGCTCCTTTCCAGCTTTCCATGACCAAGAGCAGACAACCAATTATTGATCAACTTTCCAAAAGTGAATGCCATAAAAGATAAGAGAGATAAGTAGAACCTCATCAAACTGAAAAGCTCCTGCAAAGCAAAAGAAACCATCAGGAAAATGGGGAGACAGCCCACAGAAAGGGAAAAAAAAATGCCAACTGTTAATCTGACAAAGGCCTAATATGCAGAATCTACAGGGAACTAAAACATACTAAAAGAAAAAGAAACAACCCTATTAAAAAATAGGCAAAAGATATGAATAGACACTTCTCAGAAGAAGATATAAAAGCATCCAACAGTTACATGAAAAAATGTTCAGCCTCACTAATCATTGAAGAAATGTAAGTTGAAAACACACTGATATATACCTAACTCCAGTTAGGATGGCTATCATTAATAATTCAAAAAACAACAGATGCTGGAGAGGATGTGGGGAAAAGAGAACACTTCTACACTTCTACATCACACTGATACCCAAACCAGGTAAAGATCCAACAACAAAAGTCCAATATCCTTGATGAACATAGATGCTAAAATTCTCACCAACATCCTAGCAAACCGGATCCAACAACAAATCTCAAAAATCATCCACTATGACTAAGTAGGCTTTATTCCTGAGATTCAGGACTGGTTCAACACTGGTAGGAATATAAACCTATGTGCAAACAGTGTGGCAATTTCTAAAAGATCTAAAAATCAACCTTCCATTTGACCCAGCAATTCTCCTTCTGTGAACATACACAGCGGAACTCAAATCACTCTATAAAAAAGATATGTGCACACACAATAGCAAAAACAAGGAACATAATATTCACAATAGCAAAAACAAGGAACAAACCATGCTGCCCATCTATAGTGGACTGGTTAACAAAAATGTGATACATTTGCATGATGGAATATTATGCAGCCATAAAGAAAAACAAAAGTATGAATTTCACAACAACCTGGATAGAATTAGAGTCTATAATATGCAGTGGTTTATCATAGAAACAAATATCAGAGAACCACATGTACTTACTCATAAGTGGACCCTGAACATTTATCAAAATACTATAAGAAACAGATTGGCAATAGTGGGACACTGCCAGAGGAGGGAGGGAGGGGGCACATAACATCAATAAGGGTAGCTAATCACAAACCATGCAAAGTGGGGACCAAACATTATGTGTACAATGACCACCTATGTACCTAATTATGAATTGTATCCCATATTTTTAAAATTAAAATTTTTAAAAAAG